>CAUYQG010120757.1:0-19998 GCA_963574415.1 Tarsius wallacei | reverse complement strand
GGTTGATTTTCTCTTTTCTTTCCTTCTTCTATTTCTCTTTCTTGGCTCTTTCTCTGTAATTTTATTTTTCTTTCCTCTTTTTCTCTCTTTTCCCTCTTATACCCTGTCTTGGACTCAGGGGCTATGCAAGCATACCCACTGTAAGGTCATATTGTGCAGAGATGAAGAGTGAGTCCCAGCTGGCCCATTCACCAGGCAGTAAACATTATGACCTGCCAATGGGTTCAGAATCTTTGCAGCCCCCCTACCTTCTAGTAAGTGCTGAAAATTGTTAAGAGACAGCACCATGCCCACCTTTAGCCCTATTTCATAATTGAACAAACCCAGAACCCCAGCTCAAGGAATGAAAAAAGGTGGAGCAAATATCAGAAGTGATTACCTCTCTATTTTCCACTGAGCAATGGAATTAAAGAGAAAAATAAGAGTACTGCTACAAATGAAGAAAAACCAATGAAAAACTGCTGGTAATCATCAGAATCCCAGAAAAGAGTCAGCGCTAGAAAGAACAGCTACTGGGGCACAATTACTTAAAGAAACCAGAGAGTCATTGGGTAGAAAGAATAAAAATCAAGAAATACAAGAACTAAGAATGAATGAAATTGTAACAGAGCTAGACAGGCTCAAGAAAGCATAGTTAGAAATAACAGAAATAAATAACTCCAACGAGAAATAAATAACAGACTGACAAGCAAGGGAAGCAGAACTGACCAAGCAGAAGAAAGAATATCAGAACTGGAAGATCAAAATATGGAATTAACGCAATTTATTAAAAATATAGAGAAAAAAACTTAAAAAGAAAGAGGAAACTCTCTAAGAGATGTGTGGTTTTATCCAGAAGCCAAACCTACGTCTGATTGGAATACCTGAAATAGAAAGAGAAATGGAAAACTCCTTGGAACAAACATTCCATGAGGTTATTCAAGAAAACTTCCCTCATCTGACCAAAGAGATGAGCATACAAGCACAAGAGATCCAGAGAACCACTGCAAGACATCTTATGAGAAGACCAACCCCTAGACACATAGTAATTCACCTACACAAAGTAGGTATAAAAGAAAAAATCCTAATGGCAGCAAGGGAAAAAGATCAGACTACCCACCGAGGGATACCAATCAGAATTGCTGCAGACTTATCTGCATAAACACTACAGGCCAGAAGGAATTGGTCCCCAATCGTTAATGTTCTCAAAGATAATCAATTTTAACCAAGAATTTCCTTCCCCAAGTAAGTTTCATCAGCGATGGATAATTAAAATCTTCCCAGAAACCCAATCCCTAAGAAAATATGCTGCTTCAAGACCAGTTCTGCAGGACATGCTTAAAAAGATGCTGTGCACAGAAGAAAAATGAAACAAAAGAAAGACCATATACATCACAAGATCATAAACAAACACAGAAGCTGCAGAGCACACGTATACCAGCAAAATGGAAACACGTACATATATGAACATAAACATAAATGAAAGCAAATCAGCCTTATAAGAGCATTATGTCAGGGACAAACTCCCACATTTTGATAATTGGCTAGAATGTGAATGGACTAAATCCACCACTGAAAAGACATAGAATGGCAAACTGGATAAAAAACATGACCCAGTAATATGCTGCCCCAGGAAACTCATCTTACCACAAAGGAGGCCCAAAGATTCAGAGTTAGAGGATGGGAAACAAAATTTCAGGTGAACTGATCACAAAAGAAGGCAGGATTCATTATCTTCATATCAGACAAAACAGCATTTAAGCTATCAAAAATTTAAAAAGGTACAAAAGAACACTACATAATGATAAAAGTTTCTATCCATCAACAAGAAATATCCATCCTAAACATATATGGACCCAACACAGGAGCACCAGCTTTTACAAAGCAGCTACTAAGTAAACTAAAAAAAAAAAATTGAGGCAAACACTACCATAGCTAGATACTTAAATACCCCACTAACAACCCTAAATAGATCATCAAGGCAAAAAAATCAACAAGATTCGGAAACTCAACTTGACAATTGACCAAATGGACTTAGTAGATACCCACAGAACACTTTACCCAACAACCACAGAATATATATTCTACTTATCTCCACATGGTGCGTACTCCAAGATTGATCATATCCTCAACCATAAGTAAAGTATAAGCAAATTTCACAAGATTGAAATGCTACCATGTACCCGATCACATGACAGTGGAATAAAAATAAATATCACCACCAACAAAATTCTCCCAAACCCACAAAACACAGATACTAAACAGTGTCATGCTGAACAACTCCTGGGTCAACACTGAAGTCAAAACAGAAATTAAAAGATTCCTGGAAACAAATGAAAATGAAGAAACATCTTACCAAAACCTCTGTGATGCCATGAAAATAGTACTAAGAAGGAATTTATATCTCCAAAAACACATTTCAAGAAAATAGAACGAGAACAAGTTGACAGCATAACAAATCACCTAAGGGAGCTGGAAAGACAAGACCACAAAAACCCTAACTTCAGCAGAAGAATTCAGATCACCAAAGTAAAAGCTCAAATAAGGGACACAGAAGACAAAAATACCATAGAAAAAAGCAACGAAACAAAAAACTGGTTCTTTGAAAGAATAAACAAGATTGATGAGCCCATAGCCAGAATGACCAAGAAAAAGAGAGAAAAAGCCCAAATAAACACAATCAGAAATGCAAAAGATTAAGTCACAACTGATTCCAAAGTAACACAAACAATTATCAGAGATACTATGCACACCTGTATGGAAACAAACTCAATAACTTAAATGAAATGGAGGACTTTCTAACATCACACAACCTTCTAAGGTTGAAACAGGAAGACATTGAGATCCTCAATAGACCAATAAGAACCCAGGAAATTGACTCTGTCATAAGAAAACTACCAACAACAACAAAAAAAATGTCCTGTGACAGATGGATTTCCAGTGAAATTCTATAAAACATACAAGGAGGATCTGATACCAATCATATTGAAAGTATTCCAGACAATGGAGAAAGACGGCACTTTCCCCAAATCATTTTATGAAGCTAACATTGCACTGATACCCAAACCAGGTAAAAATACAACAACAACAACAAAAACTACAGGCCAATATCCCTGATGTACATAGATGTAAAAAATCTCAACAAAATCCTAGCAAATTGGATCTAACAACACATCTCAAAAATCATCCACCATGAACAAGAAGGCTTCATTCCTGGGATGCAGGGTTCAACATCCACAAGACCATAAATGTAATTAAATACATCAAAAGAGGTAAAAACAAGATAATTATATCATTAGATGTGGAAAAAACTTTTGATAAAATCCAGCACCCTTCTTGATAAAAACCCTCAAACATCTAGACATAGAGGTGACGTACCTCAAAATAATAAGAGCCATCTATGATAAACCCATAGCCAACATATTGCTAAATGGAAAGAAATTGAGAAACATTTCCCCTGAAAACCAGAACAAGACAAGGCTGCCCGCTCTTATCCTTCCTGTTCAACATACTGTTGGAAGTCCTAGGTAGAGCAATCAGACAAGAGAAGGAAATCAGGGGTATCCAAACAGGAAAAGAAGAAGTTGAGTTATCCCTCTTTGCTGACAATATGATCCTATACCTTGAAAACCCAAGAGAATCTGTCAAAAACCTTCTTGCACTGATAAAGGACTTTGGCAAAGTCTCAGGGTACAAAATCAATGTGAAAAAGACAGACATTCTTTACACCAACAACAAACTGGCAGAGAGCCAAAAAAAGCACAATCCCATTCACAACAACCACAAAATAAATGAAATACCTCTGCATCTTCCTAACCAGAGAAGTGAAAGATCTTTACAATGAAAACTACAAAACACAGCACAAATAAGTCAAAGATGACACAAACAAATGGAAAACTATTCTATGGTCATGGATTGAAAGAATCAACATTGTTAGGATATACGTTTTACCAAAGGCAATCTACAGATTCAATACTATACTCATTAAATTACCCACATCATTCTTCTCAGACCAGTAAAAAACAATACAGAAATTCATTTGGAAATACAAACAACCATGAATAGCCAAAATAATCCTTAGGAAAAGAAACAAAGTGGAGATATTGTACTTCCAGGCTTTAAACTGCAAAACAAAAGAAACCATCAAGAGAGTGGAGAGACAGCCTACACAATGGGAAAAGACATTTGTCAACTGCATATCTTGCAAAGGCCTTACATCCAGGATTTTATAAGCAACTCAAATGTGCCAAAAGGAAAAAAAAAACAAAGAGTTCCATGAAAAACTGGGCAAAAGGCATGAATAGACACTTCTCAGAAGAAGACATACAAAAGTCAACAGACACATGAAAAAATACTCAGCCTCACTAATCATCAGATAAAGGCAAATCAAAACTGCATTGAGATACCACCTAACTCTAGTAAGAATGGCCATCATTAAAAAAACAAAACACACCAGATGTTGGTGAGGATGTGGAGAAAATGAAATGCTTCTACACTGTGGGTGGAAATGCAAACTAGTACAACCTCTATATAAAACAGTGTGGTGATTCCTAAAAGAGCTAGAAATTGACCTTCCATATGATCCAGCAATCCCCTTTTGAGAAAATACCCTGAGGAACTTAAGTCACTCTACAAAAACGATACCTGTACCTGCATGTTTATTGCAGCACTATGCACAATAGCAAAAACATGGAACCAATCGTGCTGCCCATCAAAACTGGACTGGATTAAAAAAATGTGGTACATATACACAGTGGAATTTTACGCAGCCATAAAAAAAAGGAATAAAATTATGGACTTCATAGCAAGTTGGAAAGATTTAGAGCCTATAATATTCAGTGACTTATCACAGAAACAAAGAACTGAGTACCATATGTTCTCACTCTTAAGTGGACCCTGAACATTTACCATAATACTCTAAAAAAGGGATTGGCAGTAGCTGGAAACTTCCAGGGAAGGGAGAAGTGGACATATAACATTAATAAGGGTACCTGATATCAAATCTGGCAAAGTGGGGTCCAAAGGAAGTTCCAAACTTTACCTGTATGATGACCACTTGTATCCCTACCCTGAATTGTAACCCATAGCTTTAAAATAATTCAGATTTCTAAAAATAAATAAAATAGCACAAGAAAAAAAAGTTGTAAAATAAACTTTTGTTTATCTAAAATTGCAATCAGGTTTCACAAATTCACAAATTCCTTCCCAAAGATTTTTTTTTCCTTTCTAATACTTTGCAAGGCTATACTGTTTAAAACTGTATACCAAAACCAGACAAAAACACAATGAAAAAAGAAAACTGCAAGCAAGCATCTGTTGTGACCATAGATGGAAAAAATCCTCAGTAAAATTCTAGTAAATCAAATGCAACAATATATTAAAAATATCATTCATCAAGATAAAGTGGTATTCATCCCAGAAATCCAAGGATGATTCAATACAGGCAAATCAATAAACAAACATGATACATTACATTAACAGAATCAAGAAAAAAATCATATGATCATTTCAATAGATGCTGGAAAAGCACTCAACAAAATTTAACATCCCTTTATGATAAAAACTCTAAAAAATGAGTATAGAAAGAACATACCTCAAAACCATAAAGACCACTTATGACAAACCCATGGCTAACATTATATTGAAGGGGGAAGAATTGAAAGCCTCTATCTAAGATCTTGAACAAGACAAGGATGCCCACTTTTATCACTTTTATTCAACATAGTTCTAGCCAGAGCAATTAGGCAAGAAAAAGAAATAAAGGGCATTCAAATTGGAAAGAAAGAAGTTAATTTTTTCTTGTTCAGAGAAATTGAACAAGATATTCAATTTCTTGAATATTATATTTAGAAAAACCGAAAAATTCTAAAAAAAAATGTGAGAACTGACAAATTCAGTGAAGTTGCAGGACACAAAATTAACATACAAAAGCTAATAGCATGTATAATAAAAGAGTGGAAAAATTGAAAAAGGAATCAAGAAAACAATCTATTTTCAATAGCTACAGAAAGAATAAAATACCTAGGAATAAATTTAATCAAAAAAATGAAAGGTCTTTACAAGTAAGACTCTTTTTAAAACGCTGATGAAAGAAATGGACAAGAACACAAATAAACAAAAAGATATCTCATGCTCATGGATTAAAAGAATTAATAATGTTAAAATGTCAAAACCACCCAAAGTGACCTACACGTTCAATGTAATTCTTATCAAAATTCCAATGACATTCTTCACAGAAATATAAAAAACAATGCCATAGTTTGTGTGGGACCACAAAAGACCCCAAGTAATCAAAGCAATAATGAGTAAAAAGAACAAAGCTCAAGGCATCGCACTGACTTCAAAGCTAAAAAGCTATCATACCAACACAAAGCTATAGGAACCAAAACAGCATGGCACTGGCATAAAAGCATACTCGTAGACCAATGGAACAGAAGAAAGAACCCAGAAATAAATCCACACTTTTGCAAAAAACTCATTTTTCACAAAGGTGACAAGATCTTACTTACATAGGGAAAGGATGGTTTTTTAAATAAATGATGCTGTCAAACTGGATAAACATATGCAGAAGAAGGAAGCTGGACTCCCATCTCTTCCCACACTAAAATCAGATTAAATGAATTAAAGACTTAAATCTAAAACTTCATGTATGCTGACTAAACTATAACTCATCCCCATCAGTAAAATTATTCATTTAAATGAGTTATGAGAAAGAATAAATTGAATGTAAAGAAAAGCTGGGTTAAGTCCTGAAGTAAAAGAAGTCAGAGATTTTATATTTGCAACTTGGACCTAAAAGATATTAGTTTGAAGAAATGTTGAAGCTTTTTATGGGAACAAGGATACATTTTTCTGTGAGAAGTAGAATTGCTATAAGATTATTGGCAGATCGTTTAAAACATTGGTCCTGCAGACAAATGCTAATTTTAGTCTTTGATTTTGACTTATGTCAAATAAGTTTCTTACATCAGGTAATGATTTAAAACTTTCAAATGATAAGTTTAATCTCGCTTTAACCTTTGTACTAGTGTATGGAAATTACTACCTTTTGTAATAGTGTTATATTTTTCAACTATATCTTGGAAATATCCAAAGAAGAGCCAGCAATTTTGTATGTGTGTATGTGTTTGGGGGGGAGGGTTGTTATATTGGCATTTCTATTTACTCAGTTATTTCAAGATTAAATGTTATTTACTTACGTAGTAGCCACATAATCATAACTCTTGCATAATAATTTATGATAGAAGACGTCCAGACAGCTTTACAGCCATTACCTTCTTAATCTTAACAACTTGCTCTGAGGGCCTAATGTGGTAACTCTTAGCATTTTTGATTTATAGAGGGGAAAAATGAAATAGGCAGGTGAGATTATTTATTTGTAATAGATATTGACTGAGCTGGGAATGAAGCCAGAACTCTGGAGTCTTGTTCATTCTCCAGTTCTATAGCTTGGTTATGAAGTCTAATGATTCATGATTTTAATTGAGTTACAATAACATAGCAAATTGTCTGACACCTGACAGTCTGTCAAGTAGAACCATATACTTACAGTTCTATAATCAATGAAATTAACAATAGCATCTCTAACAGACTTTAAATTGAGGGACTTCTGAATCAAAACCAAATCTATTAAAGTGAAACACTAAATAATAGAGATCCCATTATGCATATTTTGCTTCATTATAATAATTGGAAAATTGATAATCTTAGAATACTTTATATAAATACTCTCAATCAAATAGACCTTTTTATTATATAGAATACTATAGCCCATAGATACCAGAAACTCATGTTGAATAATAGCTAGTCTGTCTGTACTTACGTTTTACTCAACATGCACCTAATTAATTGAGATATGGTATAAGAATCAAGTCACAGAAAACTGTTAAATGGGGTTGATCAGGACATGCCAGACCCAGTATTAGTCATCAGGCTATATCATAAATCAAATAATGGGTTGTGGCAGGGAGACAAGAAACTTTTGTGTCTGAAAGGCCAACACGAGACTTGCAGTATAGAGTCAAATAATACTTATTCAAAATATAGATTGTTGGCTGCCTGTATCTCTTCTGAGAAGTGTCTATGAAAAAGTGCTCAGCCTCACTCATCATCAGAGAAATGCAAATCAAAATTGCATTGAGATACCACCTAACCCCAGTAAGAATGGCCATCCTTAATAAAACAAGCAACAACAGTTGCTGGCGAGGATGTGGAGAAAAAGGAACGCTTCTACACTGCTGGTAGGAATGCAAACTAGTGCAACCTCTTTGGAAGACAGTGTGGCAATTCCTGAGAGAACTAGAAATTGACCTTCCATATGACCCAGCAATTTCCCTATTGGGAATATACCCAGAGGAACTCAAATTGTTCTACAAAAGAGACACCTGCACACATATGTTTGTTGCAGCTCTATTCACAATAGCAAAAACATGGAACCAACCATGCTGCCCATCCATCAAAGCTGGACTGGATAAAAAAAATGCAGTACATATATACAATGGAATATTATGCAGCCGTAAAGAGGGACAAACATGTGGACTTTGCAGCAACTTGGATGGATTTAGAGTTGATCATACTCAGTGATCTATCACGGAAATAAAGAACAGAGTACCATATGTTCTCACTCATAAGTGGACCTTGAACAATTATCATAATACTATGAGAAAGGGATTGGCAGTAATGGGAAACTGCCAGGGGATGGGGGTTGGGTTAGGCAGTTGAGGGAAACTGCTAGGGGAGGGAGGGGCACACCTCATCAACAAGGGTACCTGCATAATCAATGTTAATATACCTAACCCTGAATTGTACCCCACATTTTTCAAATTAAAAAAAGAAAAAACAAAATGTAGATTGTAATCAGTCTTTGCAGGAACACACAGATTTAGAGATAAATACTAAAAAAATGAAGATCTGGCGATAATGTCCCCGATTTTATATAATCATTAATTCACATATTGGCAGGAACAGTAATCCAGAAAAAAGTGTGTCTGGCAAAGCCAAAATTGACTAGGACTTGGTTTCTCAATGTTGTCATTATCATTCATATATAGAAACTTTTAATGCATTTCAAAAATTGAATTCTATAAAATTTTATGCCAGAGATATACTGTTTATGTTTGTGCACTGTGTATCTTTATACATGTAAATACACATAACAGTTCATGTGCTTTATACATGAAGATAGTAAAAAAAAATTTGCCTCAAGAACCAAGTTCTTCCTTTATCCTGCTGAGAATCCATGACCTTGAACATCTCTGAGGAGACAGAGTTTCAGACTTCCTGTGAAATCTTTCCTTCCCAGCCCATCTTCTGACTTGTATTAATTTCTTCATGTTTCTCAGAAATCATTTTAAAGTCTTACAAAAACTTCTGCAGTTTTTAACCCAAATAAATAAACCTGTGACTATCCCAGTGATTACCTGGATATGAACCATCAGTACGGAGTTGGAATTACCATTGTAAAATTTGTTAATTATGATATTCCCAATTGATACTCTTTTGCTAGTTTTCCATCAACGAAAGTGCTGTGGACCTCTTTGTATGTCTTGACAAAAGTGTGTGTGTAATGTTCACACATTTATTTTGTTTTTCATAAGTCAGTTTTTATAGATAATATTCTGTCTATCACTGGCAGGCTTTTCTATCAGTATTTTCTTCCTGAAAATTATCATCTGCGTAACTGATTTTTATTTAATTCTATTAGTAAAAATAAAAATCACATGATTGTGCCAGGGGGGTTAAAATAATGTTTGACTCAATATGCAACCATTATGAAAGAAGACTTTCAGGTTCTTTAGGGATAACACAGCATGGACTCTTCGTTTGTCTGTTGCTGGTGACTCACTTTTGGCCATTAGAAGGGTGGTAGATATAACACTATGTGCCTCTAAGGCTAGTCCGTAAGAAGCCTTGCTGCTCCACCCGGAATTCTCACTCAAGGAAGTCAGCCTCCTGTGCAAAGTCCGACCATCTTGAGACCATCATGCTGCAGGAGAGCCTGAGCTAGCTACATGTAGATATCCTGTGTAGAGAGACCCCTCAGGTAGCTCGTATCTGATCTATCCATCCCAGCCAAGGTGCCAGACACAGAAGTTAAAAAACAAAAACCTATCTTAAGTAAGCAACCCACTTGAGTCTTCAAAAGACACCGGCCTCAGCCACAAAATGATTGCAACCACCTTAAAGATGCCACATTAGAACTCGCCAGTTGAGGTCTGTCAGCCCACAGAATACTGGAGCTGAGAATGAATTAATGTTCAAGGCACTGTGTTTTGGGGTGATTTGCTGTGCAGTAATAGATAACTAAAAAACTGGGAGAGAGAATAAGTCTTCATTTAGCATTGATGATGAGTATGGTATTCTCTTAGCTTGATGACACTTTCAATTCCCTCATGAATCCTTTTATTTACTTTCTAAATTTACTGTCGGCCCTCCTGAAATCCAGTATCCATTTGGGTTAGCAGCTCTTTTTATCACAATAACGAACCTTTAGAAGGGATCTTTTGTTGGACACAATAACTCGCGACCACTTTCTAATATTCCCATATCGTGTCTGACGAGGCGAGCACGGATGCTGTGTTGGCCACCATGTATGTCGCTGCTATTAGACATCCGTGGCATGGACACGATCTGGGTACATAATAAACAGCCAAAATATTGAGTGTTTCATGAATTGAATGGGTGTGGTATGTGAAAAATGATCACGCCATTCGTAGTTCTCATGCTCCTCAAGGCTCTTTGGGTTCTGTTTCCACTTTCCTTAAAGCCTCTGAATCCACATTCACATTCGATATGGTCAAAAGAGAAAGCTCGGGCCTACGAGGTAGGCAAGGACAAGCTGCTTCTCCTTACTCCCAGGTGGCGCCTTTTGCCATGTGCTTGCCATCTGGATGAGCTGACCCACAGTGTGCAGGCGCAAAACTATTTTTCCACCTGTGCTTTGTGCAATTCAAAGGTCATCTCTCTCTCCGGTTATATGAAAAACAACCAAGTGGTACCTAGAGTCCATAAATAGTCCAACGGTAGCTAGAGTTGGCAGCTCTAATTGGCTATCGGTCAGTTGAATCACCAGGGGGCACTATATGACATCGTTTTCCAGATTATTCAGGGGAGAGTCTAGGCAGAGCTTGTAAATGAGAACAAATTTAATTTTTCTTCTCTGGAGAAAACAGATCGGGTGATCTTTTTCCCAGCATTGGCCGTTCATCAAAATATAATCTGACAGAAATAGCGGAGGGTATCATTCTCTTGTTCTGAGATGCTCTGGTGGGGATATTATCATCACACTTTTTTCCAGGAGTTTAGGTCCATTTGTGGCTTCTTTCTACTCGCCATAATCTTTATAGCATCCTTTTATTACCCATCTTAACCTATACCCTTCTTCCCTGGTGGGAGATTTTGATTCATCAGTACCACTTACACAGAAATCAGGATCAGCCATGCCAAGGCCTCTGCATGGCACAGTTGAACAAAAGGAGTTGTTTTTCAAGAGGGATGTAATGTCGGGGCCAAGGCTTTCGGCTCCCTGAAGTTTTGTTGCAAATCCCTGACATGAGGCAGGTTGATTACAAGAAGAAAAGGAGAAAAGGCATACAAATGTATTTTATGTATGCACAGAAGGCTTTAGAATAAAGACCCAAAGATACAGGAAAATTGTCCATTTTTACATGTAGGTTCAAGAAAGTGTGAGCAGCTATGTAGAAATATGATCAGACGAAAAGCATAGGCTCGAGTGTTAGTAGACTGAGTGAGGAAACCCAGCAAGCCCTGCCTGTCTGGTTTCTTCTTGGCCTCTCTGAACATGCATGCCTTCGAGGCATGAGGCAGGATCCACTCTGGAATAGGGTGCTTATGACCTACAGTCACACAACGTAGGTCAGATCATTTCTTTATGGCCAGTCACACAGGGCACAGGGAAAATAGAGCAGTATTTTTAGGTTTTTATAGCAGGCTTTGGGGAAATAGGGGGTTCTGGTTTCTATGCCCTACCTTGGAGAAGAGGGATTCCAGTTTCTATGACTGGCCTCGAGGGAGATTGGTACTGAGAGGCAGGGCCAGAGAAGGTCAGATAAAATCTTGTGCTTCTGAAGGCCAGTATTGTTTTCTGAGCCGCAACAAAATCTCCCCTTGAAGACGTCAAGTCCTTCTGAGAACCCCAGTGGCCTGAATTGTGATTCTACCACCGAGAATATAATATATATATGTAATATATAAGTACTTAATGCTGTACCTTTTCCCATTGAAATATATTCTGACACCGTCGCATCTTCTGGGTATGCTGCCCACAGGTAGGGCTTCTTGCGCTGCAGCCTGGATTTGCTACAGAACCCCTTCCAGCTCTAGACCCTGAGGAAGGCCAATATCCTTTTGTATCACTTGGATATGGGATGCAGCATTGTTCTCAGGGACTACTGTATCTTCTGCATGGCGAGTGAGACAAGATGAAATAATTTGACCTTTACCCTGGATGAAATAATCTGGTTTGTTTTTAAATACTAGTCCCCCAAAGTTTCACTCATGTGCCTGTGATGGGCCCCTGAATCTTTATGGGGTTTATTTCACCTCCTCTACCTTACTTACCAAGATCTCTAATGTGCTCCTCAGGCCTGATTAGCATGATGTTATTTCTGTAGTAGGCTTCATATAATGGTCTCTGAAATGTTTTGATGATCCAGATCTCTGTACTATTTTTCATCAGAAGGTAGGAAAGTAAATATAGCTGTGGGGAAAAACATATGCTTTTGTCTATTCCATGTGAATGTGAATTTTTTCTGAACTTTTCTTATAATAAATGCAGGAAAGAATGCATTTGCCAAACCAAAGATTGAATATCATGTACCAGAGACCATATTACTCTGCTCCAGTAAGAGCACTATACCTTTCATGGGGGCTGAAATTGGTGCTATACACCTGTGAGTGTGTGGTAGTCCATTGTCACTTTTCTATATCTGATTTCAGAAACCAGGGTGGTGAATTAAATGGAGATATAATGGGGAACACTATCCTTGAACATTTTAGGACAGGAATCGATCATTTCTCTGAAAAGGAACCGGTAGCAAATGGTTAGGCTTTGCAGGTTATATGATCTCTATTGCAACTACTCAACTCTGCAGTTGTCATGTGAAAGCAGCTATAGCACATAACACGTAAACAGATGGATTCCAATAAAACTTCGCTTACGAAAACAGATGGTGAGATGGATTTAGCATGTGGGTCATAGTTTGCCAACTCCCGTTTTAGAACCTTAAAGGTGGTACTATTTTCCGCCATCCACTCAGGATGCAATATTGTTTTTGTCATTCTCTTGGCTTATGTGCATAAAGGTGTTCCAGTGTCATCTGCTTGGACTTCTCCGTGGGATAATCCATACATCTCAGGGCAAGGACTGAATGTGGAGGACGGACTCACAACCACACATGTCTATCCGAATTATATATTTGGGTAATTGGGAAATAACTAGTGAGTCTGTGTGCACAGTGGACCTACTTGGGACCTGGACTCTTCAAACAGCGGCTTCTCGATCTGACAACTTGCTCAAGTCAAGGGATCCTGGCATTTTATTGGGTCCCTTTAGCCTTCTCATCATTCCTGTTTTTTTTTCCTCTTCCTGCTGGTACAAACTGAATAGTTTTTGGTTGCCCATCTTGTGTATCCCTAGAAACAATGTGTTTCATTCATCATCAGCACAGCCCTACTCAGGTCAGATGTTGCCTGCGATTCCATCCTTGCCTCATTGTGAAAATTGGGTTCCCCTTGTCTCTCTTGTTTGTGTACTATCATTGCCTTTGTTCTTAGAGAGCTTAGTTCTTCTGTACCAGCCTCTCCGACGGTCAGCCCGGACCTAGAAAAGACAGCCCACACCAAACTTCTAAATGATGGTTCTCCTCTTATCAGAATATTGGTATAATCTCATTAAATGTTGCATAATGATAAAAAACAGACTCACACTCTCCTTTCATTCATTTTCAAAAATTTAATGTGTAGTTTCTTGCTTCCCTCTTAGAGTTCTATATTGCTTGCTATTTATTACCAAAGAGGGCTCAAGCAAACCCAACTTTCTCCATTTAGCACGTCCAGTTAGGATCTGGTAGAGGCTGGTCTTTGTTATAACTTATTTGATAATGCAGGTCTAGCATTCCTATTCTAGAAGGAGTAGGAAGTTCTGAATTTATCCAAGAAAGGGAATCTAAAGTGAATCTCACAGGGTCTTTTTTGGGAGGCACCAGCATCAAGGATAGCTTTAAAGATACTCTCTTAGCTCCCAAGGATTCATCCTGTGCTATGAGTTCTCTCATAAGGATTCTTTCAATTTCCCCTTTTTCTTTCCACAACTTAACAGTCTTCTAAAAAGCCCATCCACTTAAGCTGATTTTTTTCCTTTTTCACCCTCTCCTCACACTTAGTACCACCATTGCTTTGGATAAACAAATCTTTTTATTTTATTTTATTTTAAAGATGTGGGGTTCAATTCAGGGTTAGGTATACAAATAGTCATGACATAGGTAAAGTTTGAGTCTCACTTTGGTACCCACTTCACCTGGTTTGAGATCAAGTACCCTTATTGGTGGGGTGTGCCCCTCCTCCCTCCCCTGCCAATCCCTTTCTTATAGTACCATGATAATTCTTCAGGGTCCGTTTATGAGTGAGAACATGTGGCACTCAGTTCTTTGTTTCTGTGATAGATCACTCAGTAGGATAGACTCTAAGTCCATCCAAGTTGCTGCGAAGTTCATAATTTTGTCCTTTATGACTGCATAATATTCCATCATGTATAGGTACCACATTTTTTTAATCCAGTTCTCTATCAGGTAGCACAGTTGATTCCATGCTTTTGCTATTGTGAATAATGCTGCAATAAACATGTGTGTACAGGCATCTTTTTTATAGAATGATTCGAGTTCCTCCAGGTACGTTCTCAGAAGGCAGACTGCGAGGTCATATGGAAGGTAGAGTTTTCGATTTTTTTTAGGAATTGCCAAACTGTTTTCCACAGAGACTGTACTAGTTTTCATTCCCACCAACAGTGTAGAAATGTTCCCTCTTCCCTGCATCCTCTCCAGCATCTGTTGTTTTTTTGTTATTGATGATGGCCATCTTGACTGAAGTTAGGTGGTATCTCAGTGTGGTTGTAATTTGCATTTTTCTGATGAATAGTGTGGCTGAGCATCGTTTCATGTATCTGTTGGCTGCTCGTATGTCTTCTTTTGAGAAGTGTCTACTCATGTCTTTTGCAAACTTTTTAATGGCAAATAGATGTTAAGCCTTTGTCAGACATATAGTTGGCAAATATTTTTTCCCAGTTTGTGGACTATCTCCCTGCTTTCCTGGTTGTTTCTTTTTCTTGCAGAAGCTTTTCAGTTTGATGAGTCCCACTTGTCTATCCTATTTCTTACTTCATGGGCATTTGGGGTTTTGATCAGGAATTGGTTGCCAGTTCCAATTTCCATAAGGATGTCTCCTGCATTTTCTAAGGTTCTAATAGTTTGAGGCTTTACATTTAGGTCTCTGATCCATTTAGAGTTAATTTTTCGTGTATGGTGATAGGTAGGAGTCCTGTTTCAATCTTCTGCATGTGGTTAGGCAGTTTTACCAGCACCATTACAAATATTTTCCTTGAGTCCCCTGAGTGACAACTGGTCTATTAAGTAAAATTCTGTCTTCGGAATAATTTTCTGACCTCCAAAAACATGGTCATATAAGATTCGTGAGAATGAAGAATTTTCTTTCACAGCTGCGATCCTGATCAGTTACCAGCATTAAATTAAGTGTCTGTTTTTTATCATCATGCAACTAACCTAAGAACATGAGTGTACACACATATCCCTATGCTTTGGAAGGAATATTCCTTGTCTTATTCAGGGTTATGGGGTTATGCTGTCAGGGTAAGTCTTCCCACCTCTTATCTTTACCCAGTGCAGCAAGTTATTGTCAAACCATCTTTATGGAGCTGCTCAAAAACATGTGCAGAAAGTTGCATTTTTTTTTTTTTTGAGTTGGAGTCTCACTCCGTCGCCCAGACTGGAGGGCAGTGGCCGCTCCCAGCCACCGCAGCCTCGACCTGCTGGGCTCCGGCGATCCTTCTGCCTCAGCATTCTGAGTAGCCGGAACTACAGGCGCGTGCTACCACGCCCGCTAATTTTTCTGATTTATTGTAGAGGTGAGGTCTCGCCAAGTTGCCCAGGCGGTTCTCGAACCCAGGGCTCAGGCAATCCACTCACCTCAGCCTCCCAAGGTGCGGGATGACAGGCTGAGCCACCGAGCCCGGCTGAAAGTTGCTTATCTGTGGTCAACACAAATAATTCCTTCCATTCAGCAGAATCTAGAATTAGTGATGGGAATCTCCTGGTCTTTTACTCTGCAGAGCCGTCAGTCTTCTGCAAAATTTCTCCATGAAGTATCCCAGCTTTTTAACAGATAGCCTACCATCTGGACATCCTGGACATCTGGCTATGGCCCTTGACTTTATGGTCTTTTTGGTGATTCATGGTTGTGAGCAAGGTACTTTGTGAATAGGTATAATATCGGCCCAGGTGACCACAGTAGCATGAAAATGTTTTCTGATAATTTGACAAAAACAATTTGATTTCTTCTTGTTCCAAACTTCTAGTTAAACTTTCAGAGATTTAGTTTTCACCAATGGGACCAGTAGCAGCTCGGAGTTCTTGGTCCACGGAGTTACTTCTCCTAGGACGATTTTCTCCAAAGCCAGTTGCTAAGACTTGCCCCCAGAATCATCTACAAGGCTTTTACCCCTTCTATTCAAGGATGTGTAGAAAGTCATCTTGGCCTCAAATTCCCACCAAATGTTTCTTTCTTCGGTCTTTTCATAAAAACTTCTGGGGTTTAAAAAATAATTTTGCCACTGCTACTAGCCTGTGGCATACATGCTGAATTGTCAAAGCAGACATACAAATAAAAAATCGTACCCAACGCCAAACTTGTCTAAAATTTAGCAAAGTATACAAGCACCCCATAAAGAGAGTGAGTTACAAACGTGCCGCTGTTTCCTTCTACCTGGCTATTGTTCTGTTCTACCTTAATCTCCTTCCTTATGCAACTCTGCAGATCCAGACCTGTGACAAAGTGAGCCTTTTCCTAGATCCCTGTGCTGGCAGCTGTCCTCACACAGAGTCCTGCGGATTCTCACTGTATTTCATGGGGACCAGCTACTCTTTCATTAAGCGGTACATTCCCGGAGTGAGGCAAGTCTCATTTAGCATTGCCACGGACCCCAGCATCTATTTTCCTTCTTCCCGTGTTCGGTTTTAGTATTCCCGATTCCTACCTCTTTGGATCTTGTTTGTCAGGATTCGTGGCAGAGGATAAAAATCATTCAACATTTTCAAGCAGAAAATCATTCAATACCAGGATTGTGTGGGAGGAGAAGTCAGAGGTCAAGAAATGCTTCTGCCATCCTGTGATCAGGAGAGTTCTGCTGTATCAGTTACCCTCACGACCATCCTCACAGCTGCCAGTCACCCAGGTGTGTTTTATTGACGTGAGTGGACAAACGGCTCCTGCAGACGGAGCATCAGCTGTGTCCAGCTTATTTGCTCGTTCCACTAAAAGAATGGAGAAGGACCCTACCCTTCCCATTTTCCAACTATGAACGAGTGCATCTCAATGGTAGAAGCTAATCTTATCAAGACAACTGTTGCAAGGCCATCTGGGAAGTGTCGTTTTTAGCCATATTGTCCCTGTGGTTCACCAGCTGGGGGCATAGAACAGGAAGGGGTGGAACACTACATTGAGTGATAGATAGCAAAGCAAATTTATTTGTAACATTCCTAACCAAAGAAGCTCATCTTACAGTGCCAACGTCCTAAGTCGACACATGTGACATGATATATTCTTTCTTCCTTCCTCACAGCACTTCCCTGCCATGCCTTTTCAGAAATTCACAGTCTTTAAGAAGTAGCAGCTAGCTATTTATCATTTTAAAAATTAATAATAATAGATTAATATTTTCACAACTGGTGAAACATTTGTGTTATTACTAAAGCCTTCTGGAATCATTGACCTAAATTTTGCACGGTTTTATTGGGAATTTCAGGATCTATGCCTGCCAACATGTGAAATGTGTACATTAGCAAGATTTTGGAGCCTATCAACTTTGGCCACCCATAAAACCTGCCCTCTATGTCTCTGTCCCCAGAGCTGGGCCTCATCCACTACAGTGCCAAATAAATCAATTTCTTATTACATAATCTTGTAATTATGAGCGGTATTTTTCTATACTGGAAATAATGCTTCAGTAAAAGAAAATGCATTTGTTTTCTTCCAATCTTTTTGGAAGACTAGAGCAGATTATTGTTTGCAATAATGATTATAAAAATATCTATTTCCAAAATGACAAAAAGTTTTAAAGACTTTGAAGTCAATCTGCAGAAACCTTTTGTCTTGGCCTATGTTTTAGTCAGTAAGAACAATCTCAAAATTGTATGCCTCCAAAATTTCAAACTGGCAATTGAGAATATGGCTTAAAATTCCATTTTTGGAATTTGCTATTTATATGCCAAGTCTGAACTATACCATGGAATAAAGACTCTTTGAACAATGTCCCCAGCTTTGTATACCTCATGATAATTGCATTCTTGATTTTCCTATTGTTCCCTTACACATTCTTTTATCTTTCTTCTTCTGACGTTCTTTTCTTGTCTCACTTTTTCATTGTAAAGATCTAAGATTTTGGTTATTTTTTTCTTTGACATTTATTTTATTGTCTAAGGGAAATTTTTCATTGCTCAACTAGTCTATTTGTTCGGTAAATTAAACACTGCCACAATGCTGATATTTTTGATAAGTATAGAGCTTCTACTGTAATTGTACAGAACATCGTGATAGGAACATTACTCAAAGCAAAATATTCCAGATATTGTGACAGCACAAAAGAAGATACTGAAGAAAGAATACAATGTTTTTCTGCCTCCAGAGAATGAAAATTTGGTGTTACTGATGGTACTGATTTTTCACTTAAATATATTACCCACTATATATATTTTTTTAACAAATCCTGAATGTAATGAATGTCAGGCAGCGTAAACCACAGAGGCTATATAGTAAAAAGTTTAAATCAGCCATAGAAACCAAGAACTATAAAAGCATTCCAGATTTGTACAGAAAGTGTCAGGAAGATGAATAACTGTTTTCTTTACTAGACATTCAAAATATGAGTAATATCTAGATGCAAATTTAAGGCAAAAAATGACAATATGTACATATTCCTATTAAAAGCTAGTTGGAAGCTGTGATAGTGAACTACAAATAATATGTTAAAATGACAAGGATAATGCATTTTTTGGTAATTTCCCCTAGAAAACCCCAATGCTATCATTTTAATACTAACATGTTTAAGTGTTCAAGGACATTTGAAAAATTCATTAAGTGGTAAAGTTCAGTAAGAAATAAGCCACCAGGGCTGCTGCATGCACAGATGTAAAAGAGGGAGCCTACGTTTCGACTCCAAATGTCTTAAAGACGACCCCAGCTTGTTCACACACATGCTCATGCTGTGCATGACACCAACTGGCTCCCAATTATTTTGTGTTAAATTAATGACTGATGCTTCAATAATAATGTTTTAAATGTTCATTATAAGCCAGGCTTGGCGGCTCAGCCTGTAATTTCAGCACTTTGCCTGAGTCTGCGTGTTCAAGCCCAGTCTGGGCAACTTGGTGAAACCTCATCTCTACAATAAATCAAAAGTTAGCCGGGTGTGGTTGCACACGCCTATAGTTCCGGCTACTTGGAAGGCTGAGGCAAAAGGATTACCTGAGGCCAGCGGGTGGACTCTGGGGTGGCTGTGAATGTGCCCTGCGCTCCAGCTTGGGCAACAGAGTAAGACTCCAACTCAAAAAAAAGAAAAAAAAAAGTTTATTGTAAGCCGGGCTTGGTGGCTCAGCCTGTAATCCCGCGCCTTTGGGAGGCTGAGGTGAGTGGATTGCCTGAGCCCGCGGGTTCGAGACCCGCCTGGGCAAGCGAGACCTCATCTCTACAATAAATCAAAAAATTAGCCGGGCG
>CAUYQG010120748.1:0-17393 GCA_963574415.1 Tarsius wallacei | reverse complement strand
AATAATAAAATAGTAAGATAAGAGATATATAATAGTATTAGTGATAGTTAAGAAAATATAGGAATATAAGGATAGAAATAAGATTAACAGAAGTAAATATATGGTAGTAAATTAAATAAGATTTAGAGTTAAGGTTTAGTTTTATAGGGTAGGATATTATAAGTTTATAGTAGTAAATAGTTATAAGGAAATCAGGAAGAAAAACAGGATGTTCACAAATATTTAACTTAAGAAAAACACCATCTGTGGTTGAGATAGTAACTGCTGTCTAGTTCCTGCCCATTGATTGAAAAACATGAATGGCACAGAGTCGGCAGGAAGGAAACCGGATAGTAATTGTTAAAGGTCAACTTTGTTGTGAATGAAAAAAGGACGTATGTAGGTGTTTAGTTAGTAACATAGGAAACATTTTGTGGGTGCAGGGCTGGGTGGAAAAACTATATAAGTATGTGAAAGTTGAATAAAAATTGGCAGTCTTGAGCTCTACCCAAGAAGGTGACTCCTGTCGTTCTTCTTCACCACTCCTGATTCTCCTGCCTCAGGCCCTGACTCTCTCCTGGAGCTGGTCTCTGGCAGGTAAGCAGTAAGCAGATCCCAAAATTAATTGTGTAGCTGTTACAGTCAGGATCCCTTTGAAGTCACCTGGAGATATGTATGTGTCTCTCTGTGTGTGTGTGTGTGTGTGTGTGTGTGTGTGTGTGTGTGTGTGTATACAAGGTTCTTGTATAGTTCGACTCCCAGTTAAGTATAGAAACTCCTCAGGGACTCTTACTGAAACCTATCATTCCTATTGACATTCTCCACAGTTTTTCATTACATTAGCAGTTTTGGCACATGCTGAGGTAAATAGCATTTCCTGTCCTCTGTTTCATGACTTGAGCATATGTGTGCCTGCACATTTCAAATTGCTACCTTCAGGGGTTAAGCAAAAGCCTCAGTCTTCTCATTCCAGGCACTTTCTGAGTCAGTAACTATTAATTATCCATGCGACCCAGTTTAATTATTCCTTGAAATTTACATATAGATTTTTACAATTGTATTAACAATACAAGGACATCGTTAGAATCCAATAATCTAAGGTAGGGTTAGCAAATATATATATATTTTTTACTTTGTCAGAATTTTTTTGACCTAATACAATCCAAAAGTATTAAAATACTTTTGATAATTCCATCAAACAAAGACCTTTCTGTAAAATACAATAAAGATCTGAATCATTATTAGCCCCACCTACAGCAGCTGTGGAAGATCTGACTTGTAAAGATGATATCAGCATCTGACCATATGCCTAAAAATAGGACAAAACTATCAATTATGGCCCAGAAGTTTAGGTATATTCAAATATTACCCCTCACCCCATTAACTTATTCAACAGATGCTTTATCATCTACAGGGAGAATGGTTGTATCATTCCATACTGCTTTCTTCCCTTATGTTTAGACTCCCATTAGTAAATTAGGCTGTGTAGGGGTAGAAAAAAATAATTGTCTCTTTATCCTTCTGAATACCCTTCTACAAAAAACATATTAACAATAAAAAGACCAATAGAAGTTTATTAACATGCTATGTCTCATGGGTGTGTGGAAGACATGCAGAGAAAAAAATGAGACAATCTCAAAGAGTTGACTTAGAATGCCTGCTTATGTAGCCCCTTTAACAAAGAATAATATGTTTTTAGAGAAGTGACAGGAGAAAGCAAAACGACCGTGGATCTCTAGTGGCAGCAAATTGTGGAAAGACAAATAAACTAATGGTAGATACAAGCTCATTGGTAATGTTTGTTATATAGATTTCTCTGTGTGTGTCTCCAAGTTGATAAAGTTTGAAAGCTGTCTATACTGTTCAACCTTTGTACCTTTGTCTTTTCAAGTAGTGAAAAATGAGTGAATTCATGTTCTGCTTTTGGGCAAATAGGGGGAGGGCAGAAAGTGTCTCCTGTATCTGCTTCTTCTGTTTGACCTTCAGCTCAAAATAGTCTTTATGCCGAAGTGGCATGTTTGGGGTAGCATATTCTGCTATCTTTCAGATGCCAACTCTGATCTAGCAGGAGAGAATTCTGAGATCCAGATCATTTGTCATTAAAAGCTACCAGTTTGTCTAAGGGTTTTATTGTTTGTCCTAGGAATCGGGAGAAGTGAGATGCAAAATGCTCATCATATAGTATAGTCTTCTAGAACTATAGTCAGTGTGATTATGTATATACCATTTCACTTCATGAAGAGTTATGTTGAGCTGCATAACATATAAAAATAAATAACCGGTGACATAATAGGCTCTATAGGTCTAAAATTTTTTTAAGTCTCTTAATATTTGTATCTGTCTCTCTAAAGTCAAGTGAAAAGTCACTAAATTTTTTAAAATAGTATATCTAATTACAGTATTATGCAGCTTGTTATAAATTCTCTTATTTGCTACTTCCTAGAGATGCTCAAGATTACACATACTCAAATGCCCGATCGTTCAAACGTATCATGTGCTTTAATATGCATTATATAACCCCAAACAGTATGACTTGAGATATACTCTCCTAAAGACAGTTTAAATTACATCTTCTATTCAAATTTATTTCAGGGAAGGAGAGCGAGAGGGCTATTTTATGTATTGGGTCTAAACAAATGTCCAGATGTAGATATTCTAGTAAAATTGCAAGGTAATATAAATATTTATTATTAGTTTAATATTACTGTATACGATCTGACTTTCACGGTTCCAACAAAATTATTTCAGTGAATTATTGGGTATGTTCTTATATTTTAGCCAAGTTAATTACCCTAGCCTATTGTATGTAGTATCACAATTTTGCAACATTTCTTGGTTCTTGTTATAGGGTGGAAATTTTTATATCTTCATTATAATACATCAACTTATTTTCTGTGGTGGACAATTCAGGTATCTTTAGAGTAAAAAATATGAATTCCATCATAAACTAACATTCTGTTTCTGTAAATACATATTCATGTTAAACATTAGATAAATAGCATTTGTTATTGTTATTTTTAAATAGATTACCTATTAGGTTTCCTGAAGAACTGTCTCCATCTTTGACATATATGATTCTACAATATACTGTTAGTTTATATACGCAAGTCATCACTATTTTCACAGCACAGAGCAGGATGTTTAAAATTAGATAGACTTCTGATATTTCATGTTTTAATTAAGTATAAACTTTAAGTTTTTCTTTTTATATAATAAATACATAGAAAATATTAGTCAATTATTGAGATTTCCATTTGGCAGGAGCAATGAAAAAGAAAAAGGCAAACTTGCCTGACATTTGCCCATACACTTGAAATTCATTCATAATTCAAATACATCTAATAAAGTAATCAGATAAAAATGATGCCACCAGCATTTTTGTTTTTGTTTTTGTTTTTTCTGGTTTTCCAATATAAACTATCACCTTAACATTTATTTATTTATTTTTTATTAAGACATCACTGTCCATTCCAAGTTTTTCATTCATTCTTTTAATATTTTTCTTTGTTATTGAACATTGCACAGTATACAACCATCACAAACACTCACAATTTTAAATTTAAATAATTAAGTTTTTAACAGTTATATAAATATTATAATTCAGAAATTTATTAGAGAGGACACACTAAAAATATTATTAAAAAATAATATGAAGAGGATAAGCAGCTTTGTCCAGAAATTTTCTTCATACATTTAAATGTCATCTTTTAAGAAATTACGTATGTATATTTTACTTTTCAAAGTATAGGAAACTGTACCCAAAATGTGTTACTTGCTTGCTTTTAGAATTACAATTTTCACTTGTTACTCACAATCTCATTTTCATCTAAATTTTCTGTTAAATAATTCATTTTCTAAATGTTTCATCATAACATAGCATCAAAAACCTTGTAATGCTCTTAAGTTTCAATGGATCAGAAAAAATTTTGCTCACTAAATGAGTTATTATAGTGTTAAATGGTGTGGATTACCTTTATATACTTGACAAGAGACAGACTATTTTAGAATTTTTTCTTAATTTCCTTTCTCTCAGGCTTAAAGGTTATTCATAAAGATCCAAACAGCATTAAATTGATTGGATTTACCTTTTATGGCAGTACTTCACAGAATAATTAAGGTGTCCTCCTACAAAATCATTACCAACAATGCTAGCCTCTGATCAATTCAGTCCAATTAAAAGGAACAAAGATTTTTGATTGTACACTTCAGTGAGTAAAATGTAATTTAATTCAATTTAAACATCCTTTCTACATTGTAATTGTTTTCCAATTTTTATCACTTTAACTTTTCAATGTCTTACTCTATTGTCTAGCATGTGTTTTCTTACATGTAGATATCATATCTATATCTAAAATTGTTGCTGCAATTTTAAAATTTTGCAAATACTATTATGTATATACTATGTGAACCAAAAATTAGAAGTTAACATCTACATTGGTATAGCTATTTAGTAAATTACAGTTTATGTCATACTTTACAATTAAATAACTATGTGGAGGAAATTAGGTAAATAACAAAAGTACTCGCAACTTATAACTTTTATTTTATTAGTCTTATTATTTATATAATGCAAACAGAAATGTGGAATGCAGATTTCTTTTTTACAGATATATTTGGAGGTGTGTGTGTGTGTGTGTGTGTGTGTGTGTGTGTGTGTGTGTATTTCATACAGACAAAGGGGAAACCCTCAAAAAGACAGAATTATTTTTGAAGGGCAGGCCTCTTGTAGTACAGATTTTCTTTGCTAGGTAAAGTGTTCTGGGAATCCATTCATTGGCATCAGTGTACAAACTAGCATTATTGTGAGAGACTGCAGTCAACTTCAGTGAATGTTTTTTGGAGAGTCTTTTAATGTATTTGCCCATTTTATGATAGGGGATTTAAGTTTGCACCTTCCCACACTGCACAGAGTGTTCAGCAGTTTTTAATAAAAAATGGCTTGATCCCCATGACCCACCCTCCATTGTCACTGGATCTTGCCCAACCGTTTTTATTTGTTTTTTTGTTTATTTGCCTGGATGAAAAAAGTACTCAAAGGGAAATGTTTTGCTGATGTGGAAGAGGTGAAGCAAAAAAATGTCAGGAGCCCTAAAAGACATTAAAATTGAGGAGTTCAAAACTGTTTTGAGTTGTGAAAAAAGCATTTTGATAAGTGTATTACATCAACCGGAGAATACTTTGAAGGTGACTGAAGTTTAAACTTGTTAGAATAAAAACATTTTTTTAAATAAATAAATGCCAGTTTTTGGTTTCCGCCTCCCGTGTGTGTGTGTGTGTGTGTGTGTGTGTGTGTGTGTATGAACATACAAACGGAGTGGCCTCTACATATTCTCTGGAAAAATTGTTTCTATCAACTAATATATCATGACAGTTTTCTCAGGAAATTATACAAAAGTATATGCATACTTATATACACAAGTACATACATATTAATATCAATACATATTAACAAAGTCATTATATCTGTATGTGTTATTATACCATCTTACTAATAGTTGAAGTTTTTGATAACACAGATGCTATTAATTAATTAATGTATGTATGTATGTTTGTATTCATATATTTAAGATATGGGGGATACACATGTGTGTTCATCATGTGGACATATTGTATAGAGGTGGAGATTAGGTCTCAGTTGATTCATTCCCCAAACTGTGAATATTGTGCCCTGTGGTTATTTCTGACCCCTAACCTTCCTCCCCTTTCCCCCCTTATAGGTGTTCCCAGTGTCTATTATTTCTGTCTTTGTGACTGCTTGGCTCTTGCATATGAGTGAGAATATGCCTTGTTTGGTTTCCTGTTTCTGAGTTATTTTACTTAGGATGATGATCTTCGGCTCCATCCATGTTGCTGTAAAGAGCATGATTTCATTGTTTTTTATGACTGTGTAGTGTTCCATGGTGTATACATACCACATGTTCATTATCCACTGATCAGTTGATGGACATTAGGTTGATTCTACACCTGCAGAATCGTGAGTTGTGCTGTGATAAACATCAGGTACACGTGTCTTTTTTTTTTTTTTTTTAATATAACAACCTCTGATCCTTAAGGTAGATACCTAGTAGTAGGGTGGCTGGGTCAAGTGGTAGATCTTCTTTTAGTTCTTTAAGTAATCTCTATACTGCTTTCCATAGGGCTTTTGCTAATGTACATTTCCACCAATTGTATACACATGTTTTCTTTTCTCTGCATCTGTGCAGGTTTCTATTGTTTTTTGATTTGTTAATAATGGCCATTCTGACTGGTGTATGGAATGTGATTTTAATTTGCATTTTCCTGATAATGAGTGATGTTGAGCATTTTTTCATATGTTTGTTGGGTATTTGTATATCTTCTTTTGAAAGCTGTCTATTCATGCTATTTACCCACTTTTTAATGGGTTTATTTGCTTTTTTCTTGCTAATTTGTTTGCATTCTTTGTAGATTTTAGATATTAGTCCTTTGTCAGATGTATGGTTTGTGAAACTCTTCTCCATTCTTTAGGTTGCCTGTTTGCTCTGTTGATTGTTTCTTTTGCTGGGGAGAAGCTTTTTAATTTGTCTCACTCATTTATTTTTGTTTTAGTTACATTTGCTTTGGGGGTTTTAGCCATATATGCTTTGCCTAGACCCTTGTTCTTATCCTTAAAGAACCCTAAAGATAGCTTCAAAAGACTCCTTGACTTGATAACTGAATTTGGTAAAATCTCAGGACACAAAATCTACACATACAAATCAGTAGCACCGCTATTCACAAATAGCAACCAAGCTGAGAATCAAATCAAGAACTCAAATCAATTTACAACAGCTGCAAGAAAGCTAAAATACCTATAAATATATCTAACCAAGGAGCTAAAAGATCTGTACAAGGAGAACTGCAAAAACTTTAATGAAAAAAAATTACAGTGGACACAAGCAAATGGAGAAACATCTCATGTCCATGGGTTAAAAAAAATCAATAGTATTAAAGTGACCATATTACTCAGAGCAATCTACAGATTTAATGCAATCCCTGTCAAACTACCAGTGTCATTTTTCACAGAATTAGAAAAATAAAACCCTAACATTCATATAGAACAATAAAAACAAAGCCAGAATAGTCAAATGAATCTTAATAAAAACGAACAAAGATGGAGGCATCATATTACTTGACTTCAAATTACACCACAAAGCAGTAATAACCATAACAACATGGTACCAGTACAAGAGCAGACACATGGACCAGTGGAACAGAATAGAGAATCCAGAAGCAAACTCAAGTACTTACAATCACCTGATTTTTGACAAAGTAGACTAAAACATACACTGGGGAAAAGACATCCTATTCAACAAATGGTGCTGGGAAAACTGGATAGCTACATGCAGAAAAATGACACTTGATCCCTATCTACCTCCATATAAAAATGTTAACTCAAGATGGATTAAAAACTTAAATGTCACACCTGTAACCATACAAATCCTAGAAAATACCTATAATAGTTGAAATTTTAAATGGTTCTAATATTTTACTATTCTAAAACTTTTTTCAATTAAAGTTGATAAACACCTACAGCACCCTTCTTACACAGGGAGTAGACAACAGAATGTTTCCTTGAATACACAATAAGAACAGAGGGGGAAAGAAACATGCTGATGTGCTAGTATATTAAATATATTAAAGGAGAAATAGACTCAACCCAAATCAATAGTTAGGGATTTAGAGAAAACCAAAGTTTTTAAGTTATTCAATTTTCAAATAAACACCTCAGCAATTTTAGATAACCAGATTCCCACAAGCATACTTGTGAGAATACTTATAAATCCAGATTTTCAACAAGATGCCAAGGTTATTCAATAAGGAAAGGATAGTCTTTTTGGCAAATGGTGTTCAGAAACCTTGGAATATATTTTCAAATAATAAAGCTGGACTGTTACCTTACCAGCATATACAAAACTTAACTCAATATGTATCAAAACCTAAAAGTAAGGACTGATAACTATGAAGTTATTTAAAGAAAGCATAAGGCAAAATCTGTGTAGCATTTGATTTGGCAATGATTTCCTAAATATGACTTCAAAGGCATGGACAACAACAGAAAAAAAAAAGATAAATTGGGCTTGATGAATATTGAAAAAGTGCATTAAAAGACACTACCAACAGAATAAAAATTCAACCCACGGAATGAAGGTATTTGCAAATCAAATATCTGAAAAGGAAGTGACATCTAGAAAAATACAGAAAACTCTAAAACTTTGTCAACAACAAAAATCAGATAATTCAAAAATAGTCAAAGAATCTCAATACACATTTCTTCAGGGAAGACATACAATTTTCCAACAAGCACACAAAAAGATGCTGCCTAACCATTAAGAAATGCCAATCAAGACTACAATGAGATTTCACCTCACACCTATTGTCATAGCTACCTTCAAAAACCAAAAACTAACAAGTATAATAAGAATGTAGAGAAATTGAAACCTTTGTTCTCTGTTGGTGAAGATGTAAAATGTAAAAAAAGCAGCTATGGAAAACAGTATGAATATTCCTCAAAAATAATTAAAAAAAAGAATTAGCATATGATCCAGCAATTCAACGTTTGGGTATTTATCAAAAAGAATTGAATCAGATTCTCAAAAAGGTATTTATACAGTAATTTTCAGAACAGCAGTATTCCCAGTAGCAAAAATATTGAAAGAAACTGAATTGTCCGTAGGTGAATGAGCAAAATGTGAAATATATAGAGAGTGGAATATTATTCAGCATTCAAAATACAAAAAAAAAAAATAAATAAACCTGACATAGGCTACCATATGAATTTACCTTAAATTTTGCTTAGAATCTAAGTGAAATAAACCAGTCACGAAAAAAAATGCTATATGATTTCAGTATATGAAGTACTTAGTAGTTAAAAAATCATAGATAAAGTAGAGTGATGTTTGCTAGGAACTGGGAATGGGGAAAATAGGAGTTGTTGTTTAATGAGTATAGAGTTTCAGTCTTACAAGACAAAAAGTGTTATCAAGCTAGATGGTGGTGATGGCTGCATGACATTATAACTTTATTTAATTTCACTGAACTACACAGAAAATGGACATGATGATAAATTTTGTTTTCATATTTACCAAAATAAAAAACATTCTAGTTGGAAAAAAACCTGAACAAACAGAAGTGTCATAAATACACATTTTTTAAACTTAGAATTGAAAATTATGTATTATATTTTTGCTTTTCTGAACTGTATATAGCTAAATGTCAGCTAAATTTGTTGGCATAAGAACACCAAAGTAAAAACAAAATAAAGAACAGAAAAAGCATGCAAAACATGATGTTTAATTAATAGTAAATGGATAAAACATTCTCAATTCTGTTGAATAACTATTTATTAAACTTGTTTGAGGATTTTTTTTTAAAGCAGTGTGGCGTTTACATCCTATGTTAGTATGGAACATCCCTAAGTAAGAGAATAAATGACACTAGTAAAATAAATGCCTGTTGTCCAATAAATTTACTAACAACATAATTTGCCTCTTATAAATTGTCTATTATATTTACACTACTTTGAGAACTGTAACATTTTATTTTCATCGGCATTTTGAAGTGTTAATTATAAAAAACGACTTCTAATAAATGCTGAAGTAGTACTGCCTAAATATCTTTTTGTTCAAAGTTAATTGAAACAAACGATTTTCCATCCTGGTGTTATCTTTGTCCAAAAAACTTCAAGGAAAATTTTATGTCAAGTTTTTATTTTGAAAATTTTTTGAACAACACAAAAAAGCAGTTAGCCAATAACTTTGTAATGTTTAACATTAGCCACAATTTTCACAGTAACAACAAAAAGTACTTAGTATTTAAATGACATATTTTACCATGTCTTTTATTTTTAGATTCTTATATTAAATGGGCAAGAAATTGTATGACCAGAATTGAATGGTCTTAAAAACATATCTGTGTTGCTAAAATAATAAAATCTACTTTTGATCATCCATAAGAGTTAAATAAATTTGATGTTAGTTTATCTATCTCAATACATACAAGAACATTTACTTATCAGCAAAAATATAATTTGCAGTAACGTAGAAGTAGCAATTATTTTATTATTTTGTTATCACTCATTTTATCTTACTGATTTTATCTTAATGTTATTTAGAGTTTTATATCTTTATATTTAATTCAAAAGCCTCAGCATACATAGTGTATATGTATTACACTTTCCCACAATTATTTGAACTCTTGACCACTCTAATCATGAGGTTTTCATTCAAATCAACTAAAAAGGAATGTTTTAATTGAAGTTTATTAAAATTAAATATTTATAAGAATGAATAATGTGCTTGACTTACTTTTAGATGAATATTTGTTACTTTTATTTAATATAACTGAAGTAAAATAAATATATTTCCTTTTGATATTTTGTTTCTTCCATCTGTGCTTTTACTATTTTGAAAAGCTCATTCTTTTCTTAGTGAGATACTTGCAATATTTAATTATCAAGATCTTTATTTTATGCTTATTATTTTGTTAAATTTTATATCATTATCTGTCATTAGTAAGGAAAATGCATCACCCTTCAGAGAGGAATATAGCTTAACTTTAAAGATATCAAGCTGTGTGAGTGTGAGAAATACTTACAGGTCACAGATCATTTACTGAAGAACTGAGTTGTCATTTAAAATCCCCCACATTTGAGAATTTTAACACCAAAAATGTTTCTTAAATACATAATAATCTTTATCTTGTGTTACTTAATTATTAACTTTATTTCTTGATTTGTTTCATTAAAGTGCTATCATGAAATTTAAATTTTCTTAGATCATACAAAGTAATAAAGAAATAATAGTAATAATAATAAGATAATAATATTATTAATAATAGAATAATAAAAAATTCAATAGTAATAGCTGTCACTTTTAAAAGTATTTTGTGCCTTAAGAACTCTACTTTCTGTTGTACATGAATTGACTTAATGAATCATTCCACCAGAATTATGGGTACATGGTATATCAAATAGGATGCTTTTCACCTGAGGAAAAAATAGAAAGCCTCAACTCAATAAGGAAACTGTATTATCTCATAGAGTAAAGACTCTAAAAGGTCAGGCACCTCCAGGGTTGTTTAATTCAGTGGCTCAATAACATCATCAAGAACGCTTCTTTTTTTCATTTTCTTCCCTGCCCTACTCAGCATGACACCTGTGTTTTTAAGCCTTTTCCCTTCATGAGAGTGAAATATCTATGTATGTTACATAAGCATACAAACATCTGGTAGGAAATGGGGATATATCTTATGTGACTTTTTCTTTTCTCAATGAGGTAAATTTCCTAAAATGTTTCCAGCAGAATTTTCCATATCTAAATATGAAAATAGATACAAATCACATAGATGAATTACATATATATTTTTTTATCTTTTAGGGGCAGGATCAGGACCCTATAACCTGGCAGGGAAAATTAAATTTTAGTGACTAGTTTAGATGAAACAGGATTTAACAGTCATGTAGGAAAGAACGAAACACACTGAAGAAACTTGAAGTTTAATAGGGAGAATGAATGTGAGGTAGGCAACTACTTATGGCTACTACAATTATTATCTTTACTTTGTATATAATCAAACAAAGGATTAAATGAATAGTTAAACCTGCATTACAAGAATAGGAAGTTGCAGAGAAAATAAACCATAATGTTGTGGGGTTGGAAAGATTTAGTAGGTGATTACATTAAAATGATGAAAATAATTGATTAGAGGGAGAAGAAATACATTTGCATAGACTAAAAAAAGGTGATATCAGTGTCAAAATGCATATTATTAGATTATTTTCTTTGTAGATTGTTAAAGACAGGGATATAGCTAATCCTTTTACAGGTTTTTGTATTCTCTCTTTTTATTTTAATTTAAAGTGAATGAGTCTCACTTTAATACTTGAGATTAATGAAATAGAAGGGGGAAAAAAAGTAGCCAAGGGAGTAATTTTTTTCAAAAATCACTATTGGAAGAGAACAAGAACATTTAGAAGATATTTACCTTTGACATAAGAAATTATTTCAAAATCGTTGACTGAATAAAAAATAAACATATATCCAGTAATGCTTGGAACATTATTTATGGAAGTTAATTCAACTTTTTAACTGTTTCTTTTAACTCAATGAATTTGTTAAGAGGTCATTATTTGAAAGTGGGGAAGAGGAAAAATTGAGTGTAAAATTAAAGGTTAATAAAACAGTGTGTAAATGTAATATGTAGATTAAATTTTTGTTCTAGGGTATGAAAAGGAAAAAACTCAGTCTTGATATTAGATATTCAATATTATAAGCACAATTGATAACTGACTAGAGTAAGAATTTTACTATTGTGTTAGTTATTATTTTTTCCAAACGTAACTTTGTACACTTTAATCACAGGAAGCAACTTTTGAAAAGTTCTTTTAGCCTAACCAATTATTTCAAACCATATCCTACCTAAATTAGATGTACTGTGGCAGGTGTGTATATTTTCCAAAGCATCTATACTTAAAATAATTTTGAATTTATTTTTGCATTAATAATAAATGAAAAAATAACTATATTAATATACACTGAATCTGGGTTTACCTACCTTGGCAATATTGACATTGTGGGGTGAAAACTTTTCTTGTTGTTGCAGAAATTATTCTATTCATTTTTGGATGTTCACTATTACCTTTGACTTAACTTGCTAGAGATTGGAACACTTTCCACTTCGGGCTCTGAAAACTGATCAAAGATTAAAAGATAAAAAATCTCCAGTCATTGCCAGTATCCTCTGGGGAGCATAATTGGTCCAAAACTACTACCTTTAGTTTATGGGGATAGCTACTTTTAACAGACTTATGCTCTGTTCTTTCAATTTTTGTTTGTACATTTACAATAGCAATTACCAAGGCCTTAGTGACATAAGATGAACTGTTGTAGAATCATGAGAAAACAGGAATGATTGTATTAATATGTAAATTTTATGTTGATATCAATTTAAAGCCATGTGCCATCATATATTTCAATTCTTCTCAGCCTCCAACATAGAAAAAAAAAATAGTAGAACAGATACAGCCCTTAGTGGATGCACATTTTGTGTTTAACAATGTTGCAGTCTACCCAATATATTAATCTCTGTTGCTAGGATACTGAAGATTACTCAGGCTCTTTCTTATTTCTTAACATTTTAGTTCACATATTTATGATTACTCTCAATTTTAATTTTTCATTGCTTTATTCATCTGTTTATTTTTCACATGTTTCTTCTCATATACTATTTAATTTACAAGTTGCCTGTAATAATTAAAATGTTGTTCCGAAGAAAATATTACTGAAAATCATCTTACACTTAAACTTTGGAACATAAGTACACCATAATGAAAATGTTAACTAAAACAAATATTTAGTGTTTCAGTAGCATTCAAATTTCAGTCTGTTAGTGGTATAAAGAGATTTATAAAAATATAAAACTTTCTATTATAGAGTCAGAGTGCATGGCGCTTTAATCAGGCATTCATCTAAATGGAAATGAGCAGGACTAATGTCTTAGAATTTAGATGCTGAGCTGAATCAAACCGATTAGAAAATAACTGGCTAATCTAACAGTGCTAAGGTAAGTAAACATCTTATAAAATAAATCTATCTATAACACAGTATAGATTTCTTAATTTCCAAATGACAAATTCATAGCTCTCATTGGGAATACAGTGAAATATTTTCTTCCAAATGCTTCAATAATATTTTTATAGTTGTCACTATTATTAATTATAAAATGTTAAAGGTGACCGATATTTTGGTACTATCACTAACTATATTTTTTTCTACTCCATTTTCTGACGTGAATTGGAAACGTTGAACCAAGATATGAGTTATTTAAAAGCTTTCCCTTGTAAACTGGTAGATCCACTGGAAACAAATATTTCGTAAACAAATACACAATTCTATTTGTGTATAGTTAATTTTTAAAAATAATACTTTCTAAATTAAGATTTAATGGAAGTATTGACAGGGTCATTTCATGTATTTACAAAATCCAAAATATTAACGCAAACATATCACTGATCAAATATGGTTGAAACACTTGATCTATTGTTTGGAGACGACTAAAACAAAAACTAGATCTTCCCAAAATTTTTCAATATATATATGACTTAGTTCATTTAGGCTGCTATCATAAAATTTTTAACCTAACAGTTCTGGAGGTTGGGAAGCCCAAGATCAAGACACTGGCAGATTTAATATCTGTTCAGGGTCTGTTTCCTCGTTCATAGACAATGGTCTTCCCATTATAGCTTAACATGGTGGAAGTGTCAAATCAGCTCTCTGAGATTCATTTATAAGGGCACTAATCGCATTCAAGAGGGTTCTCCCCTTATGATGTAATCACCTTCCAAAGGCCATACCTCCTAATACTATTACCTTGGGGGTCAGGATTTCAACATGATTTTGGAGGGATTACAAACATGCAGACCACAGCAAGGCAAATATATAAAAATGCATTAAAGTGATTGTTTCCACCCCAAAGATTAGACTATCTCCCCAACCCTGATAAATCTCATCTTACAACAAAAATGCTTGTGATTTCTAAATGTACTTTCTCCAGATTCATACAGTGTTAACAATTTGTCTTCCCAGTCTCCACTGAGCATTATATTTCTTTTTTTTAGATTAGAAAATATAGTTTATTTAAAAAGTAAATGAGAGAGAGAGAGAGAGAGAGAGAGAGAGAGAAAGGAGAGATTCACCTCCCCAAGGTAGGGGAGGGGGTCAAAGCTAAGAAAACATGGCGGCCATAGCTCACAGAGCCATGTGGACACAGCAGAGCTCAACAAAGCAGTGGTCGAATTTCTATTTTTTAAACATTTTCTTTGTTTAACGTAATCTAGAAATGGCATTTTAAACCCCTCATCCTTTAGATTTTTTAAGGAAATTGACAACTATGTGGGAGAATTGATCACACTGAAGTATATTACTCAGATAAGTCCCTGGAATGAAATTGTAGAAATTAATAATGCTTGCAATGCACAGATAGACCTGGTAACTTGAGTTTGCATGTTCTATTTTTTTAGTTCATATGAAAAAACAAACTTTCAAATTTAAAAATAATCCATGGTTTATGCTTGGCCCTAGGAGTTCAAGACCAACCTGGGCAACATAGCGAGACCTCATCTCTACAAAGAAATTTAAAAATTCAGCCAGGTGTGGTGGCATGCACCTGCAGCCCCAGTTACTCAGGAGGCTGAGGTGGAAGGATCGCCTGAGCACAGGAGTTGAGGCTGCATGAACTGTGATGGTGTTGCTGCACTCTAGCCTGGGACAGTTAGACACCGAATAAAAAAACAATCCATGATTTAGTTGTTACATAAAGGATGACATGTGAGCATCAGCTCCTAGGGTGCACATGGAGAGAATGTTCACCATCACCAATATAATGAATACTGTTACAGGGGCTAACTAGAAACTTCTACCAGCCTGGGTAGATGGAGTGTCCCGTGAAACTTCTTACTAGAATACAGTTGGTGACAATGATTCCAGTGTTAGGAGGGGGTGTTGATGAGAATGGGTTAGGACTATAACAATGATAGGGTAGACTGGGAGATTTTTCTACCACCGAATAGAACACACACACACACACCCCATTCAGGGTTGTTTCACATCCATTTCACTGCTAGCACCAAAATGGAAATAGCATTTGTTCCCTAAATGGGGTTAAGGAAAAAATAGATTAGCATTCATACAACATTTTGCATGTGATAATGTGATGAAATCTACCCAAATTACACATTATCTCTGTTCTTTTTACCTCTTTTTAATCTATAAAAAATCCCAATAGTTTATGTTACCGCTAAAGGTGTTATTTATTTATTTTTTTAATCCAATGACTTCAGAATTTTTAAATGTGTGTGCACAAAAAGATATGAAAAAGCTACATGGACAAGAAAAAAATCGTATGTATGATACAATCCTAAATCCTATATACCCTGGAAAGGGAAAGCCAGGTAGACATAGATTTGGACCCAGAATAAGGGAAACATTTCCCTAGGGAAATACAAGCTACGTTTCCCTGTGAAAACGATAGCAGTGTTCTCTAGGACGGGGCATAGGGCAGCTGGGAAGGCAAGCTGGAGAGAGGGGAGTATTACTAAGAGTCCCAGCAGAAAGGAAGCTTGGAGACAAGCAGAGAGATGGCTTTTTGTTTGTTTGTTTTCCTGAGTCGTAGTTGCACTCAGTCATCCAGGCTGGAGTGCAGTGGCATACTCACAGCCACCACAGCCTTGACCTGCTTGGCTCAGGTGATCCTTCCACTTCAGCCTTCCAAGTAGCTGAAACTACAGGCATGCACCACCATGTCTGCCTAATTTTTAAAAATTTATTGTAGAGATGAGGTCTTGCCATGTTCCCCAGGTGGGTCTTGAACCTGTGGGCTCAGGCAATCATCTTGCCTCAACCTCCCAGAGTGCTGGTATTACAGGCTTGAGCCACCAAGCCCTGCAAGATGGCGGTGTTTTAGGGTAAGAAGAATTATGGGAGCAGAATTCCTCAGGGAACTGTTAATTGCCAGGATCAAAAGGAAATGTCAATATGGCACGGGGAAGCTGAGGACCTCAGGAAGACAGGAGGTGAGAAAAGTTCGGGAACTTTCAAGGGAACAGAGTTTAAGAGAAGATCCTTGTGCAACCTCCTGGGGTTTACAACCTAACAGAATCCTTGTTGCTTGCTGGATGGAAAACAACACATTAATAAACCATCCTGTCCCAGAGCTGCACCCTCTACTTGGCTCTGTCTCCTGGGCCCTCATGGAGGCCCAGGAAGAAGACTCATCCCTCAAGGACTGCCGCTTCCTTCTCCAGGGGTTAGCCTTGCACTCTGGGCTCAGCTTCAGGGAGAGACACCCGCCCTTTGCAGGGATGACTCACAGGTGAGTCACAGACAGATCCCTGTCACCACTCCTCATCCCCACAGTCCAGGGAAAGTCATCGGAATTTGTTTTGGGGTTTAACAGTGGAAGCCGCCATGCAGCCTGGGCTCCCTGACGACCCCCCGGGCGGTTCTGAAGGCCAGAGGGGAGGCAACTTGAACTTGAAGGAGCAGAGGGGAGCGGAGAGCCAGCAGCCTGGGTGTTGGCAGACCACTTGGGCTGGACTGGGCTGGAGAACAGTAGGTGGGCCCATTGGTGGTCTTCAGATGCAGGGCACGCTTCCCAGGGCAGGGTGAGAGATAACCCCGGGATGTGGGCGGAAAGTGCTAGAGTTCCCATGTTTTCCATCTAAATATATATATATATTTTTGAGTCGAAGTCTCACTCTGTCACCCAGACTGGAGTGCAGTGGCCGCTCCTGGCCACTGCAGCCTTGACCTGCTGGGCTCTGGTGATCCTTCCGCCTCAGCCTTCCAAGTAGCTGGAACTACAGGCACGCGCTACCACGCCCGGCTAATTTTTTGATTTATTGTAGAGATGAGGTCTCG
>CAUYQG010120745.1:0-20780 GCA_963574415.1 Tarsius wallacei | reverse complement strand
CTTTTAGGAATCTCCACATTGTTTTCCACAGAGGTTGCACTAGTTTACACTCCTACCAACACTGTAGAAGTGTTCCCTTTTCCCCACATCCTCTCCAGCATCTGTTGTTTTTTGAGTTATTGATGATGGCCATCCTGACTGATGGTATCTCAGTGTGGTTTTAATTTGCATTTCTTTGATGATTAGTGAGGCTGAGCATTTTTTCATGTATCTGTTGGCTGCTCATATGTCTTCTTTTGAGAAATGTCTATGTGAGGACACATTTTTATATACTTTAAACAAACAACAAATTATAACAGGTCAATTGCAAAAGCATATATAAGACTCATCTTATATTAAGTCAGTCATTAAAAATATTTAAAATATTATAAAATTATATCTCTTGTCACTACTTACCTTATTTTGAAAAATGTAATTTTTCAAATAAAAGTATACTATTTATGCTTATTTGCAATTATCTTACTATTATTTTTTCAATCAAGTAATAAATCTTTTAAACTTCCTCAATTTTGATTTCTAATACAGTAAAAATTGATAAACTGAACATAAACAATAAAAAAAAAGCTTTTTAGGATACTCAGTAAGAATATAAAGGGGTCATGAGATTTTTTTTAAAGTTTGAAAATCACTGCTCTAGCAAATGCCCATTTTTATTACTAGCTGAAGTCTGTGTCCCTGAATCCTAACTAACTTCAGTATCACCCCTTGGAACTGAGCTAGACCAGGTGTGAGTCAAGGAATTCCCTTCCTTCTTCTTTCTTAGGCCTAGTCATGTTTTTCGGTTCCTCTGTTTAATGAGTGGGGATGGAGATGTCTGGGCCCATTTACTTCATGTGCTACATGAAAGATGCATCTTAAGATGGAAAGCCAAGTCTACATGGAAAGAGCATGGTGCTTGTCCCACAACAATCCCACCCCCAGCACCTTGACACAGTGGACTTCCAGGAGGTTTCTGAGCTCCTTTTGGCAGTAGAGAGAGGGAAGGACCCTAGGAGTTTTTCCATCATCATCACCACTAATAGTGGGTCCTATGCAGATTACTGGACCCATCCCAAAAGATTCTGAAAGTCTGGAATAAACCCTAGAATCAGTACTTTTAACAAGCAGCCCAAATAATTCTGAAGCAGATGGTGCCTGGAGCACATATACAGAACACTTGTGTTATGGGTGAGAGTACACCTCTTACCATGGTGAAATATAAGAGAAAGTCACTGGTAGCTCAGAGCTAAAAGTTAGGTGATTATCAAGACTAACTGTTCAATTACATTCAGAAAGAACACCTTGCCTCATGATTTTACATAAATCAAGGGAGATGTGTGCTGGCTGCCAGTAGGACATGATAACTGATCTGGTTAAATCAGAGAGGAGGAACAGATAGATTTGTCAGTCTGGGCCTCTACATGGGAGAGTGGGCTCTTGAAATAGATTAACTTTGAAAATAAAACGGATGCAAAATGAATGTCAGCTACTGGGTTCCAGTGGGCCTATCCATCTTTGCTTAGTTTTGAAGTGTCATTTGCTATGTTGTACTTACATAAAGTGTCCATGACAGTAGCATCTGAGTGCCCTTTAGACTGTCCAGAAATACACAATTCATTTAGCTGTGCAGTGAAATACAATCTTTGCTTCCTTTCAGAGAAAACCAGAATGACAGTGCAGTAGTAGGTAGAACCTAAGTGGAAAAATCATTAATACTATATTGTATCTCCATATAATTCATGTGAATAATGATCTTTGGAAAAAGTAGATAATATCAATATCACATGTAGTAGACATCGATATTATAGTTACCTGATCAGAAATAAGCAAATTAGTATTTTGCTTTAGAAGTCAGCCTTTTGTGTTAGGTTATTGTTCTAGATTTTCAGAGTGAGCCTTCTGCTTTGGGATTTGTTCCTCACCTCCCTCCCTCACTCTACTCTTTGTTAATCAGACTTATCTTTCTGAAATAAAAGTCAGGTCTCTTTCTATTTGTGGCATATTACCACAGTGCTCTGCTTTCTTGATCGCCTTCTATGTGTTGGGCCTTTGGTCAGATGGTTTTCACTAATGATCACTTTTCCTCACCACAGACCCATAGTGTTAGTTTTGTTCTCGCCATTTTGCCCTTGAAGAAAATGAAGCTCAAAGAGCTTATGCAAGTTCTTCTAGGCTAAGAAGATATTATCAGCCTGAACTAGAACCTTTGCCCAGTTGAGAGAGTCTGGTCTCTCCGCCCATGTACTAGCCCTTCCACTAGCCAGAAGATGTTTGTGTAAATTGATAGCAACATATTTCTAAATTTGATAAGACTGAGGTTGTAAATCCCTGAAAGTCACAGCTGGCTTCACCTATTTCCCATAATAGCATAATGAGATTCTACAGAAAACAAAGTACAAAGCAGGACTATTTAATATGGCTTCACTAAAGACCCATCAAACCACTGAGTGGAGTCAGAACTTTTCTAACAATGCCAAAGACAGCTTTGTGTCAATCCATAACTCATCAGCATAACAAAAATAAGAATGACTAATACTTTTTTGGTTTCTGTCACATACTCTGCCAAGTAGCAAAAAATAGAAAGATGTTCCACAAAATGTCACATTTTAGTAATGGTTCAAGGATAGTTTCCATATTATATGTGTAACTATTACTTCAGAGCCTGGAGAACACTGCTGACACAGGGATGTACCTGGAAATCCTGCTGTTTTCAAATATTTTAGTTTCCAGAACCTTTTCAATAATCCAATGCACTGTGCTTTTTGGAACAAATCCAAGCACAAAGCTTGAGGAGTTTAAATTATTAGAATAAAAAAAATTTTTTCAATGCTGCATTTTCTAATGCTAGATTAGACTTTTTTAACAAATTGGAAATGTTAGCATTTGTTTACTGTACTTGCTTCTATTTTTGAAGGATGTCTCTGGTAAAAACAAACAGCAAGACAGAATAGTGCAACCTTTATTATATGTGAACTCATAAAAGTGCTCAAAGTATTCAACATCCCTCTGAAGTTTTCTTGTGTTAACATTCTTCAAGTCAGGACACTCAAGACTAATGAGTCTCTTTATATCTATTACCTGATCAATAAGAAATAAAACTTCTAGTTCTAACAAATTGCCATTTCAGCAAAAAAGATTTATTTTGCTTGGCCTGTAACTTCTCATTAGTAAAGTAAATGCAAGAAAATCTGATTTATCTGGATTTTTTCCCCACTGAACAAAAAGTAATTTGGCCAACCTGGGGTTTTATTTTTCATTGTATTGTATTTTTTAATTAAAACTGGCCAGTGGAACCTCTCTATCCCCAAATCACTGTATGTATTAAATTTCAAGGAATCCTAAAACAACTCAAGAGACTTTCATTTTTTGCAAGCTGCAAGGCATTAAAATCAATAAATGTGCTGATGGTGCAATTAATATGCTAGAGACCTTTAATGGAAAAAGAGAAGATTTAGTGTTAACAGCCGTTGCTTCTCTCAGTTAAAGAAATTTCTAAACCTGTGTTTTACTAAGTAAACTGTGCAGTCAGGACCATTGAACAAGGAGTTTTGTTTTCATTACAGTTAATATTAATTAGCCTGTATAATTTTTGTGTGATTATCATTTATTTAGGGAGTTAGATTCTGTTTCCTGTATATCTTCTGTACATAATTCATAACCAAGGATACATCCACAGACCTGGTAAGGCACTTGAGAAAGCCTTTTAATTCACAATTTTATTCAGTAGCTGATACTGTATAAGTGTATACAGAATCTGTCCAGAGATCAAATTTCCCTGTAGTCACTCCTATTAATTCCTATATTGTTTTTCCATAGACATGACAAAAATGGTGGCATTTAAAAATATTTTGACATCTATTTTGTGTTCTAAAGGTATTCAAATATTTTAAAAATTACAAATTAAAATATAATAGGTTTAAGGCAACATATGAGACTCGGCAAAGCCAGTAGAGGATGCTAAGAAGACAACTTGACCCCTACCATGAAGGAGTTTACAGACATGTGGAGGTTATAAGATTTCCACCCAAATGCTGAGAGGCCATAGTGACTCCCAAATAAAGCTGTATATCCTTTGCAATGGAGCAGGTCTGGACTTGTGTCCCAAGTTGGAAACTCACAGGCATAGGAACTTGGGCAAATCACTCTGACTCTCAATGTCTCAAACTCCCAACCTATGACATGGAAATGATATCTAACATACAATGTTACTTTGACAATTAAGTGGGATAGTGTACATTTAAAATCTGGTGTTGTTTCTTATAGGTAGTAGGTGTTGGAGGAGAATCTACTTTCCCCTCCTCACTACATTCACCTCGTTCCAAAGTTCATGTGTGTTCTATTAGAGAACGAATCTTAAGGTCAGCTCCTTCATCCTCAAAGGAGGCTCATGAACTTGGATGACAGTGAAAATACATTGCATTTTCACTAACTAATTTCAGCTAAAGAACTGAAATTTGACATGTTCTTCAGTGATGACTTTAGGCAACAAACCACAATGGTGTCTGTAGTACCTGTGACTTTGTCACTAATATACATCACATTTATTTTTATATCACATTTCCCTGTTTTGCAAGACCTTAAAATATCATTTACATTGATTATCACTTTGAAATGAAAATAGTTATTGAACTGAATGTTAGATGTTTTTATTTAAAGATATGCATATATACACATATGAACATTTATATAACTGTGACACAAATTTTAAACATTGGTAACTGTTTTTTTTTTTTTAAATATGATTAGGTCCCTTTACAATCCTATTTACTTTTTTTTAAGCATTTGAAATCATTATTCTAAGAAGAGGCACCTAGGCTCCACCAGACTTCACAAAAAGGTCCATGATGAAAAATTTAAGATACTGACCCACCCCCAACCATAGAGTGAACCAGTATCTAGATGCTGCTAAGAACTGTCCTGGTAGAGTCCCTGATATAGAAGCCACAGCATGAGTAATTGGGAAACAGCCTTTTAAAAATAGATACAGATATACCAAGTGACTAAAAACTCTGGGCAAAATCTGAAGGATAAGACCAAGAAGACTGTGCTTAAAATATTTAACAGCGGGGGTGGGGGTGGGGAAGCACATAACATCAATAAGGGCACCTGATCTCAAACCAGGCAAAGTGAGGACCAAAGGGAGAACCAAACTTTATATGTACAATGACCACTTGTATACCTAATCCTGAATTGTACCCCACATCTTGAAAATAAAATAAATTAAAAATAAAATTCATGCAACTTAAAAAAATATTTAACAGCATTCTCAGGTGAGTTTTTAGGTGATACGCTATTTTGTAGGTAACAACTCCATTCTTCCAGTAACTAATTCTCTACCCCACCCCCCAAAAAAGGGAATCTCTGTGACAGTTCTCTTTCTTTCCACACCACCTAACCAATCTATAACCAAATCCTAGCAGCCCTATCTTCAAAATGCATTCAGATTCTGATCATTTCACTCCCTTCCAATACCGCTACCGGCTTCAAGTCACTCACTTTATTGTCTGTTACTTGGATAATTAAATGACTCCCAACTGCTCTTTCTATTCCAGGTAGGGGTGAAGCATCCATACCACCCGGGAACCATTTAATTATCCAAGTGAGAGACAATAAGTTACCCAAGTACATGAAGGAGGCACGGGACTGACAATGCCTCTTGCCAAAGTCTGGAGGGTAAGTCCTCTCAGCACTCATCCCTGGGATTCAAATAAGGACTGAAAATTAAAGGGTTCTAAATGTGCTGGGCTAAACATATACCTGAAAATGAAAAAAAATAAACTTCTGCCTGTGGCTGCCAGTCAATCTATCAGTATAAAGACGGCAAGAAGTGAGTCATGCCCCACTATGAAAGAAGACAATCTGCACAGGTAAATTTTTGATCTCCAGATATAATGAATTTCTCATGCAGGCAGAGTTCTCCCAATTGCTTGTTTGCAGGTCATGGATTCCAGGCAAATGGCTTAGATTGACTGGGATTCTGGAGAAGCAGACATCAAGATCTTCCCTGTCTAAACCTCTTTCCTTCAGGTATCACCACTATGTCTCTGCTATGGGTTCTGGTAACATGTATTTGCCTGGGAATATTTTATTAGGCACTGGCAACGTGTGCTTTATTTTGAGATGTTATGAGTGAGAATCAGGGCTGTGATAATTCTGTATAATCTGTAAACTTTTTAACAGTGAGGTACATCAGAGCCCTCAAGGAATTGTACCGATTCCAGTGAACTTCCTCTGCAGAAGCAGAACTGAGAGTCTAACTCTCTACTGGGCAAAATGGCTGGATATAATTTGGGATGGTAATAGAACAGAGAGTGAAGCTTTGGTCTTGAATATGAAATGGCCAGGGAATCTTGTTAAACAGCTCTCTAGGCATATTCCTGAGTCTTCTGCTACAAAGTTTTGATCCCAACAGCATTCCCAGGAAAATCCACAAACGTGTAGAGGTTGGAGACGCAGCCTCAGGAAGGAGAGAACAAGACTTTCCAATAAGGTACTAATTAGCTTTCCAGAGGAGAATACAACACATCTCTGGGCAGACTGGGCTTTCTAATTAATTTCAATTAGTTAAGACACCAAAAAGTCGAGCAGTGCTGGCAGGGAACACTTGGGTTTTCATGTGAAGGGACCATCATGAAATATTCCTCTCTTGCCTTGTTCCCAATACTTTTCCACAAAATTAAAATAAGTTACCTGACAGTGAATGTGAGATAGAAACTGGATATTCAAAGTCAAATCCTTTCTTTCTTTCCCTTTTGGAAGTCAGTTGCCTACAAGCTGCACTGAATCGAGTTTTTTTCCTGTACATCACAAATCGTATAGGGTCCAGTGCTCTGTTGGGAGCAAGGTAAGTAGCGCTAGAAAGCACATGTTTGCTTTATTAGTAATTAAGAGGCTATTTGGTTCCCATCTGCTAAAGTTATTATTTGTTTCAAAATGCTGGTAGAAAAGAGATAGCTGTTATGCACTGGGCCCCTTTGAACCCATGTATTAGTATATTATTAAAGGTAGTTGTTATACAATCTTTTCTTGTGGTATCAGTTTTAAAACAAAGGCAATTAACAAGGTAGGTGAGATTTGTCTTCCAGTATGTGTTTTCCTTTGGTTAATTGATTGCAAAAGGCATTGTTCTGTGTGTGTGTGATTTGAAATTATCTAAACCAATGGTTCTCAGGTTTTTGGATTTTCATAAGCCAGGATATAGAGAAAAATTGGGAACCAAATAAAGCTATTAAAAATAAAACAAAGCTACCACAGATTATTGTTGTAATTTTTAAAGAAATGTATTTTAAAAGTATGATTTGCAATAAGTAATTGAGTTAATTTTGTTTTTAGAAAAATTTCCTAAAGACTTTATTTCTTGTATAGCATTATGGACCAATAAAATATCTTCAACCTCTTTTACTAGTTAGTTACGGTATTTGGAATCACTATTATTAGCCTTTATTTTTGGGATAAATCCAAAGAGTAATTTTTGGAAAAATTAATAACTTACAAATATTTGCCTACAACTTATCTATAATAAATACATTAATTGATTTTTGTTATTATTGTTACTGTTTTGCTTCAGGAATGTGGTAGATGTGATCTGGAAAACCTATAAATGACTTTTAGTCCAAATGTGTGTATCCTCTACTTGGCGGTTAAAAAAAAAATTCAAAATCTCTAAACTAAATCATTAAAACAATAAGATAATTATATTATCTTTTTTATTGAAGGCGCCAAACTGGTTATAACCTTTAGAATTCTTATATACATATTTTAAACAAATATCATTAGTGATGTAGAGTCATACGAAAGTAGTGTACTACATTAGTTTTACCAGTTAGACTTTCTATCTTCATGTATAAGAACAAGATTTTATTTTCACCCAATAATTCTAACCTTTAGGGGTGGTTTTATCTTTTTCTCATCATATATAGTTGTGAGTAGAAATTGATATATTTGGCTTAGACATTGAACTGAAAAATGTAAAATTTATACATACAGGCTTTTGCAAATATCCATCGTTGTTAGTTAATTAAACATCTGAATCCCTGATAGATTTTTTTTTCTATTTTGTATAAACTTTTGGTCCATAGAGGACTGCCATCAATAAAATTGAGTGTAATTAGGATCTGTTTTCATTAATAAATCTCTAACATGTTATTTTCTGGTTTAGGAAAAAAATAAAAACTTCAACCAAGGCTTCAGGCTCAAATATTTAAATGAAATAGTAACTCACTAAAATATAGTACTAATTGAAAGATTAGTCTACAACTTACCTACAATAAATACATTAAGTGCTTTTAAAGTCTTAGGAAATTTGGTAGACAATGTTTTGGAAAAGGTGTAAATGACTATTAGCCAAATGTGTATAGAGCAATTTTAAAGAAAAATCTTTAAACTCAATCATTAAAACTTTCTCTCAGAGTTTTCAGTTTCATTTGTTGTCCTATTGCAATGAAGTTTACTTTTAAAATGTGTGATTCATAATGCAATAGTATATTAAAACTATATTTTATAGTTTGAAAGTGGCATTTATATTTTCATTGTATAAACTAACTCTAATCCTTTCACTAAGAAGACAGTGTCTTTTCATTTTATCTCTAAAATAAACATTCAGGGGATAAGAGTAACCAAATTTGTCTAAGCCAAATATATCAATTTCTACCCACAACTATATATGATGAGAAAAAGATAAAACTAAAAATAATGATTTAAATAGTCATGATGGTAAATTGAGTGCTTTTTAGACTTATATGCATAAAATGTTGCTATTTTTTAATCTTCTCTCACCTTGAAATACCTTGGGATTATACACACAAGTTTGTTCCCCATCTGTTATCAGCCTATTCTCAGTTAGTGTTAACTAAACAACCTTATCTGTTCTCAGTGTATATCAGATGAAAAAAACTACTTCTGATTTCTCCATGCAAAGTTATATATAACCTTCTCAGTTCTAGGCCCTAGCATGGCCGCTTTTCTGCCATCTTATCAATATAATTCTAGAATATGTTCATTGATTCTACCAAGCACATGAAGTACTCATACACGTGCCTAAAGAATGCTCTTATTGAATCTCTGTTGATATTTCAGATAAATGTTAGGTTCATATGTCCCTCTACATGCTTGAAGTTCCAACTCTTACAATAGAGTTAATGGCATTTACCTCTCCCTTGGCGATCTATGGGATTGGTAAATCATGCCATTTGTCTGTTATTCTTAAGTATAGTAAATCTTGGAGCTCCTCTCCAGCAATTAGCAGAAAAACATAGAATTTGAAAAATACTTGTGAAAGACCTCCATCTAAAAATTATGCTTCCTTGTTGTTTTAATGTTTTTATAAAAGAATAGACAAGAATATGACCAAGATCTAAGAGGGCTCAATACATTTTCAACTTTTCTCCCAAATTATAAATAAAGTCTAAGAAAAAAATAAAAAGGCAGGTAGGAAAACAAAATTACGGTTTTTTTTGTTTTTTTTTTTTAGTTTTTATAGAATTGTATTGAGAATATGACTTATGCCTGTGGATATGACAGATTTAAAACACATGTGGGCTTCAAATAACAAATCTGAGTATTGGACTGACAAAATTAATGTAGTCCTGAAAACTGAAAGCTTGTTCACAGAGGGGCTTGCTCATTAAAACTCAGGGAGGTGCAGATCTGATATAAAGCCTGGCCTAGAAAAAGGTGTTATATTTGATAATTTTTAAGTTCCTAAAACAAGCTCAGGTTCCTGTGACTAACACAGCTATATCCTAATCAGCTGAAGTTACTCCTGTGATCAATACAGAGACTGATTCCTGAGCTAGCCAATTCATCATAACCACCTATTTCCTTTCACCCACTTCACACATTCTCCTTACTTTTGCTAGCACACTGTTTCTTTTTTGAAGAAGTTAGTCTTTTATTAATCTTATAGACCATATTTAAACACATAAATGACAATAGCAAACATTTTTATCATGTTTACCATGTGCCAGAAACTTTTCTAGGCATTTAAATATTAATATATGTCATCTTCAGGAAAAATAAATGTAGGAAATAGGTACATTCTATAGATGAGGAAACTGAGGTTTAGAATGGGTAACTTGTACCAAGTTATACAGGTAGTAAGTGTGATTTTCAGACTCAAACCAAAGGCTCCAGAGTTTATATGATGAACCATTGTACCCCTTCACCTCTCTAGAGAGAAACTGATAGCAGAAATAATAGCTGATAGATACTAGATATAGAAATATTAAAGCACAATATATACATTTTTTATTATTTCAAATATTGTGGATAAATCATTGAATTGATTAAAACTTCTGAAATAAAGTGTGGAGTACAGGGACATAGATAATTAAAATGATAGAGAAGAGGACACTTATTACTTGATTGTGGCAAGAGTAAACACAAGGAAAACTCTCATATCTTTTCTGTGATTTTATATTCTGACTTGATAGAATACTTCTGATTTTCACATTACTATGAAACAAAACCACAAGTTATGTTTTATAATTTATGTAGCTGCTTTTATGGAGTTTTGACAGTTTTTAAAAAATGTACTAGCCCATGGGAAGAGTTTGGAAGGTCTAGAGGAAGTCTGTGGGTATAGGTGACTCTTCTGTTTATGTGTCCCCCCTCCCATTCTGTGTTTTGTTTATGGAACTATAATATTTTGGAACATATTTATACATTTTAATAGCATAGTAAGAGAAGGGCTTAATATTATCTATGTGGTAATCTTTGCTTTACTGATTCTTTTCTATTTAGAAGTATGATGCAATTCTGCAGAAAAATATCTATGTGAAGTCAATAAAGTCCTTGACTATTCGGTGTAACAAATGTTTAAAAAGTTACATTTGTCCTTAAATTCCTTGACTTAGTCCTGTGAGATTTTTATGTAAAATATCAGTAATCAAAAGGTTATTTACTTTTTCAACTTTTATATTTTCAAAGAAATGAAGCAAGTTTTTATCTCTTCCTTTGGAATGAATCTTGAAAAATGCAACCATAAACAGCTTTGTAAAGTTAATATAGTTTTAGATCATTTATTAAAAACTAATAACAAACTTATTTATTCAGACTTTTTGAAAGTTACTATAGCTAATTACTCTAAATTGAGTCTTAAAAGTTTCTGAATGATGTGTTATAAGAATTGATAAACTTAATTGCCTCCTGAAAGCTCCCATAGGCAGTAATGACTTTAATGAGGAATAAATAAAACACACAGAACTAATTATTTATCAGCTTTCTGCTTAGGAAAATATGAGCATAAAAAGTCTTTTTCTCTGGTGCCTGAGAATTTTTAAAAGAATACTCAGTTAATAGGAAGTTTTTTTTTTTATTAGCTTATATCCAGTTCAGTAGCTCATGTTTTCCTCACATACTGATAATTCCACTTAGGTCTTTATTGATGAACACAGTGATAGTACATGTGTGACTACATGAAATTGGCTGTTAGAAATGGTTGTGCCATCTCAGTCAGTAAATACAGAATTTCATACTTATCTATCTACTTTGGTTCAAAAAGGAAATAAAAATTCTAGGTCCACACAAACTTCAGATAAATGAAGACAGATAAACGATGGCAGGTTGCCCTGGACGTTTGTGAAAAAGGTATCCCTACCTAATCTGTAAACAAATAAAAATTCATTACTAGATAGCTTGAAAAAGACAAATTACCCAGAATTTATGGGAGGGTAATTTGTTTTCTTTAAGTCACGATAATGAATCTTCATTATCCAACATTTTTAGTTTACCCTCAGTCTTCTGAAATTGGAACAATGATTATAGACTTTAGTGAAAAATAGTTCCCATCTTCTTTCTTTAATTCTCTTACATACTAGGAAATGAGATTCTCTTTGAGCTTACCTGTGCTAAACACAGGCTTTTAGAGTTTAATGTGCCATATATTAATATTATTTCTAAAGGTTATTCCCTGTTATTATATCATTACTGAATTCGGAGGAAGAATTTTACAAAGATTAACAACTCTCATCTTAGAGGCACATTACATCATAAAACACTGACCTTTGATTTCACTTTGTTTAAAATTTGAAATATATGTTCTCATACACATAGTATTGCAAATAGTTCATTATAGTCACTTGCTTTCCAGTTAAAACCAGAATAGTTTATTCCATAACGTGTCAAACATAAAAATACATGGATTTATAATATCAATGGCATAGGCTAAGTTTATCATCTTATATTACTTTTTTTTCACTTTTTAATTTTTTTTTACCAATCAGCATAGCCCAGGACTTTTTAAAAATAAATACTTTTAAGAAACTGTCATGCCTGTACATGAGGACATATGTGTATGGGTGTTAAATCCAGGAGTATTTGTAGTACCAAAATCATGGAAACTACACAATTGACTATTAACAGGTAAACAGAACTAGATAAAGATTACCTATATACTTATTTATAGGTAGTTAGAAATTGGAATATTTATACAATGAGATATCATGCAACTTTTAAAATAAATGAAGTGTATCTACATGAATCAACATGTTATCAAGACATAGAGAAGAATAAAATAGGTTGCATAGAAATATGTATAATATAGTGAAATAGCATGTAAAATATAATTTAGGTAATGTTTGAAACCACCTGAAATGATACTTATTGCAGATAAACAAGTATATATGTAGTAAAAGTATACATGCACTATGGTAAGAATGTACGTACACTCATGGATAATGGTAATGTCTAGAAAGGGTGGCAAGTAAGTTTTAGAGTGGAAAACACAGGGTTTTAAATATATCCACAATCTTCTTTTTTAAAAAAAAAAAATTCTCACCCTTTCAGGTAGTTCATTAGGTCAAGATTATTTTCTAATAATTAAAAAATGTTAATCTTTTTTTATTGTGTTGACATTTGCACAGATAGAACAAAAACAAAGTGAATTAAGACAGTTACTTCAGCATGATCTAAGGCAATGGCACCAAACTGTACCAGTAATCACAGATAAGCATTCAGAGTAAAAAGTGCTGGATTCACTCCAAAATGCTATTTAAGTAGAATTAAAAAGTTAATGATATTACATTGAAAATCTTGAGTACACATGCTTTTAATATTGTGTGACAAAATGGGAAGTTTGCATAAAGGACTTCTGCTGCATTCCAGAGTAGGTTGGCTGTCTTAAGAAAAAACACTTGTGTGATTGTTTGAGTTATAAGTTGAACTAACTTCACATTTTATGTAACACCATTTTTACTTGCAAGAACAATTTGCAGACACATCATAGTTTTTCAGACTACAGCATTTAGTGGACATCTTTTAAAACATGAATAAAAGTAAGCTTCTCATTTGAAAAAAAGCTGGCCGGGCGCGGTGGCCCAAGCCTGTAATCCCAGTACTTTGGGAGGTCAAGGTGAGTGGATTGCCAGAACCCATGAGTTCAGGAACAGCTTGGGCAACTTGGCGAGACTCATTTCTACAATAAATCAAAAAATTAGCCAGGCACGGTAGTGCACGCCTGTAGTTCTGGCTACTTGAAAGGTTGAGGCAGAAAGATTGCCTGAGCCCAGCAGGTTGACGCTGCGGTGGCCGTGAGCATGCCACTGCACTCCAACCTGGACAACGGAGTGAGACTCCAACTCAAAAAAAAAAAGAAAGCAAATGTATTTTTTGTCAATGATAAAATTTCAATTTCTAGAGAAAAAATCGAATTTTGGAAAACTTATCTCTGCCACCATGACCTTTTTATTTTTGCAATACTTAACAAATTTCCTGATGGGATAGATGACAATAGAAAAAAAGGATTTTTAAACTATAATACAATGACATATGTCAACATTTAAAAGATCTGCAAAATTCCAACAAGTGCATGATGTTATAAAATCTTGATTGGAAAAACATCCATTCCAAATGCAAAACTGATCAATGGATTTCAATGTAATCATGTACAAAACAAATTAAGAAAACTTCTTTGATATTATTTTAGAGAAAATACTGCAGCTAACCTGTAAGAAACTATTAATTGTCAAGTTTTAGTATAGTATCACATTTGGTATAGTATCTATAAATATTCACAACTATCTGAAAAGACTATTAAAATACTGCCCACTTTTCCAACTACTTTTCGTGTAGTCCAACCAAAACAACTGACTGCAATAGATTGAACACACAGAAAAATCTGTCTGCATTCTATTAAAGAGATTTACAAACATGTAAAACAGTGTCACTCTTCTAAAGAAATTTTTTCTTAAGCTTCTGCAAAACAAAAGAAACCGTCAAGAGAGCAGGGAGACAGCCCATAGAATGAGAAAAAATATTTGCCAACTATATATCTGACAAAGGCCTAACATCCAGGATCTACAAGGAACCCAAACACGCTGAAAAGAAAAAAAACAAACAGCCCCATTAAAAACTGGGCAAAAGACATGAATAGACAGTTCTCAAAGAAGACATACAAGCAGCCAACAGACACATGAAAAAATGCACAGCCTCACTGATCATCAGAGAAATGCAAATCAAACCACATTGAGTACCACGTAACTCCAGGAAGAATGGTCATCATTAATAAAACAAAAACAACAGATGCTGGTGAGGATGCAGAGAATAGGGACTGCTTCTACACTGTTGGTGAGAATGCAAACTAGTTCAACCTCTATGGAAAACATTGTGACAATTCCTAAAAGAACTAGAAAGTGACCTTCCAATAAGACCCAGCAATCCTCTTTCTGAGAATATACCCAGAGGAACTTAAATCACTCTACAATAAAGATACCTGCACACACATTTATTGTAGCACATTTATAATAGCAAAAACATGGAACCAAACATGCTGCACATCGAAACTGGACTGCATAAAAAAAAACGTGGTACATATACACAATGGAATATTATGCAGCCATAAAGAACAAAATTATGGACTTTGCAGCAACTTGGATAGATTTAGAGTCTACAATACTCGGTGATGTGTCACAGAAACAAAAAACTGAGAGTGCACATGTTCTCACACTCATATGGACTCTGAACATCTACCATAATATTATAAGAAAGGGATTGGCAGTAGCCAGAAACTGCCAGGGGAGGGACAGAGGGCAGGCACATGACATTAATAAGGGTACCTGATCTCAAACCAGATAAAGTGGGGACCAAAAGGAAGCCCAAACTTTACCTGTATGATGACCACTTATATACCTAATACTGATTTGTACCCCACATCTTTAAATTAAAATAAATTTTAAAAAATAAGAAATACGTAAATAAGTAAATAAATAAAACATCCATTTCCAATAGACAAAATCTCCTAGTTAAAGGCCATGATACTTAAGTTTTTCATGTCCCAAGTGCTCGCTGTGGAAAAAATCTTGTAATAAATTGCTGTTTTTAGCTTTAAAAAGCCATTTTTTAAAATGTGGAAATCACAGAAAATACAGATTAGAATTTTTTTTAATAAGAAAAAGAGTAAGAGGAAAGGTAGTGAAAAAAGAATAACACTTGTATAACCATAGGCAGCATTTTGATGTATTTCACTCCAGTTACTAGGTTTCTTAGCTTTGATAACCTACCCAAAAAATGTGTTTGTTCTCTTTCCTCCTTGATGGTGTACCTGCCTTCACTGATTAGGTAGGGAATGGTCCCTTTCTTTAAGCAAGCATTCATACACACACACGTTATAACTCCAGATTAAAGTAATAGATGCCAACCATACAGTCCAGGAAAGTATGAAAAGTTGGGAATTGCAAACCCAATTTAACTAACTTGTCTTTGAACACATTAGATGGGCTTAAAGCTTTACTCTGTAAACTTGCTACATATTCATGCTACTATTTCTCTTGCTGTATATTCTCTTAACTGGTACAGAGTGCCTAGATAGTATCCCACAGAGACTTCCTTCTGTCTTTTCACACATTATATGTTTTTCCCATCTCTATAGCACATTGACTCTTCTTACTATCTCTTCTCCCTCCCACCCCTCACCCCCACACTTTCACTTACACTTTCCACCCACACACTTTCCTTGTAGTCATGGAAATCTTCATAGACTCCTTCTTTCAATCCGTACCTCTACTTCCAGAGGCTGAGTAGGGGGAAAGAGCTGTTTTCCTTTGTTCTGTGTCCAAAAAAGAGAAGGTAAGTGGAAAGGAAGTAAAACCAGGAGGGAAGAAGGTAGGGAGAGGCAAAGAAATGTAAAAGTAAAATTGAAGAAAGAAAAATTCCTTTCTTAATTCCTGAGTGGGGAGGAGTAAGAAGGAATATGTAAGCATTTCACACACTTTATTAAGTGGGGCACTTTGCCACCTAGCAAAAGAGAGTGGACATTTTGTCCTCATTATCTGCTGGGTGAAGAGGAAATAGACAGTCCAAGTTGACACTGCAGCCTGGACACCAAGCAGTGTGAACATAGCAGGAAACTCTCTCTCCCTAACATTCCAACCTATCATTGTTAGCTAGATCCTAGGGAAGAGGAAATTTCTGCAGGGGGTTGACAGCAGCTATTCTACTTCTAAACCAATTCCACCCTCACCCAATTATGTCACCTGCGCCATGCTGTAATGTATCATGCACCAAACTTTTCCTTTTCCTCCAGTCTACCCCATTTTCATCTCTATAGTACCTTGATGTCTTCAAAAACTACTGTCCTTGTGCTGAAGTCTGCTGAAGAAAATATACCTGCTTCCTCATTTTCATGGACTGATGAATTTCCAGCCTCAGGAAGCCTCTCTCACCCTTCCTCTTCTCTGTCATTTTCCTTTCCCGCCCTGTGTTCCTGCATCTGGGGATAATGGAAGTCTCTTTATGGGTCCATTTGGAAGCTCTTTGTTAATGCTGTTTTGGGATTAATGTAAAGATTCTTTAACTCATACTTGAATTATGCATAATTTCAATTTTGACTCTTTCCCTGATGACATTAAATTGTGCATTCTTTGTCTTGCAATTAAAAACAATAAAACATGAAAGGTAATATTAATTTGTATTCTTATCAAAAGTATACAAGGAAGAATGCTATATCAACTATAGCCTCCCAGTGACAGGTATTACATTTCCTTTTAATCTTTTCTCATTTGATATGTAAAAAATAATATCTAGTTTTCTTGTTATTTTCATTTGCATATTTAGTTGCAGTTGGGCTATTTGTTCATGCATTTATTAATCATTGTGTTGTTTTTTACATATACATAATGTTCTCATGCCATTTGTCCATTTTCTTTGGGGAGTTCATAAATTATTGATGTATAAAAGATATGTCACCTTTACTGTCATACTTATCATGAATACTTTCTTTCAAATCAGTTGTGTTTTAAAAGCTATTGTTTAAAGTATTAACTAACTAACATGAAGTTGGTGGTTGGGTGTTGAGTATACAAGTAGCCCTAATATAATGGTGTGTTATCAATATTGAGGTTTGTAACAAGCAGGTCATTTTAAGAATAATTTACTTTCAAGACCCTTTTATTTCCTTTCAAGTTATTTCAAGGTTATCTACATTATGTTATTCCCACCCACTTAGGTTCCAATATATATATTTCTAATGAGAAGAAAAGTAACCGAATTAGTAGCCTCGATGAATACTGAACATAACCTTGACTATTGCCCAAATAAGTGGTATCGCGTCGGAAATATCATCTATCTACAAGCTCATGGCAGAAAAAAAGCTGAATTGCTGCTTTAACTAATGGAGCTAACTAGTGGAAGGTCTACATGACACATGATGAGTTATTATTATTATTAAGGGTAATTGTTTCTATAACTGCCTTTCTTCTCAGTGAGGACAGATTTGTATATCTTGCTCACCATTGTATTATGGCACACAATACACAATGCTGAATAAATGGATGAATGAGTAGCGAGAACAAAACAGCCACATAGTAGACTTCACTATGTTCTGTCTTAATAGTTAATATCAGAGCGGTAGAACTGGCATTTCCTGTACGTCGTTTAACTGTGTAGCCTTGCCATGACTGTTTAAACGAATTAAATGTTACAGAAAAAAAATCTTCCAAATCCTTAAAAAAAGCTTATGTATTTATTACCTATCTATTTATTTTTGCTTTTTTCCATCTAATTTGGAATGTACATTGGGAAGAAAACATTTACAAATCTAAGAAAACCTTGCTAAACTTACTGGGTCTCTTTCTTCCTTGAGACATAGCTAAATGTTAATTTCTGGCAAATTAACACAAGACGTTGAGTTTAGATTCAAAGTGAATTGCAATATACAGCAGTCTCTAATAACATCATTTGTTTTGTTTTGTTTTCCATGTTGTTTTATTATAACATTGATGAGAAAAATTACCAATTCCCATCAGATCACTCTCTGTGAGAAGTTTTGACATTCTCTCCATATCTGCATGGGTTTTCTCTGGGTACCCCAGTTTTCTCCCACATCTCAAAGCTGTGCACGTTAGGTGAATTGGCATGTCTTCATGGTCCCAGCCTGAGTGAGTGCACCCTGCGATAGAATGTCATCTTGTCCAGGGTTGGTTCCTGCCTTGTGCCCTAAGGTGACCCTGAACTAGAATAAGCAGATTTGAAAATGAATGGACTGAATAAAGATGACTGTAAAATAAAAATCTACAAAGTACTTGGTCATCATGCATATGCACAAAATAAACGATGTGGGACAGACAGACAAAAATAGCTCACCAAGGTTCCTTATTTGTGATTTTTTAAAAATTTCCTGGTTGTAGGAGATGCTCTTGACAATTTTTATTTTGCAAACATAGATTCCTTGATTTATCCCATCACTATGACCACCATTACTTATGGGTTCACCAAAAATTGAGCAAATAATTACATTACTTGTTTTTACTAATCTTTCTTAAAGGTAAGTTTAGCTCACTTTATTTCAATGTTTTATATTAGAGTTGTTTGAGCTCTTTATTAGATGGTTGGTAATGTTTTTGTGACTAGAAATAAACAGTAGGAACTTAACTCTTATTTATGTAAATTAACCTACTGTAAAATTGATTTCATTAAACATATTAGTTTTGCTTAAATTCGCAGTATCCAAGAACCTATCCACGACAGTAAATGAAGACTTACTATACACCCTTGTAGATGGGACCCACAGGTAAACACTCTGATGGATGTGCTGTAGTTACATTGCAGAGTTCCTTGCCTAGGAATCCTGAATGCTGCTTATCTGAGTTTATTTAGAATATATTGTTTCCTCTTTCATTTTCATTATAATATGACAATTACAGTTCTCCTCCTATTAACCGTGCCTACATTAATTATCCTAACACATGTGACTGATGGGTGGTGGGGGGGAGATTTAGGGGCCACTCAGTGGAGTAGTCACTATGTTTGGGCCCAACTGGACTGCTCCAGGAATTCCACTTCAGCAGTCCTTTCTGGACAGATAAGACAAATTTGTCAAACTCACAGGACATTTGAAAAATGGAATGCCAGTTTATTCATTTCAATTAGAGTGTGCATCAATACTTTGGCCCAATGGCCAGGGCAACCCTTTTCCTGTAAATCAGACATTCAGAAAGGTAATCAGAAAAATCCATTCAGTGAGTATAAAATCACAGATCATTGGATGCTCTTGAAAAATATTTTGCTCAAATTATATCAATCCCCTATCATAGCAAAACCTTCTTTAGAGACATAGTACTCAAACCTGCCAAAATTTATATTCCTGTCTCTCTCCTCCTAGAAGAATGTTGCATATACTTATACATTCTGCCTATTCACTTATTTTAATAGTATACATATGGCAATTCTATATAATAAAGCAAAAATGGATGTACATTTTTTAGATTGCAGCACATTCTATGTATCATTGGCACTTAAGCTATATTTGTATATACATTTGTAAGTAGTCAGTCAACATTATCTCCCAGTATTATGCTTTTGCATATCAGTGCTATCAGGGATAACCTAAGATAACTGTCTTCTACAATCTTTGTATAAATCGAAATTTTTTCAGGTTCATATCTGGGTAAAATAGCCCACTTAATAGACTAATTTTCCTGCTAAAGCATCATTGCTAAACATTGGTAAACTGATAATACTTTACCTCTCAGGTTTATCAACATTTTCTATATCACCTTAATGTCAGTAAATTTGTTAATTTAGCTTAGATGATGGAATTATGTTTATGAGTCACCTGAAGAATGTCTATCAAATTTGAGACAAAAATTCCATTATGACCATAGTCACTACAATTTATCTTCTGCAAGATACAGGATTTTATTCTAAATAGGCTAAGAGAGATATATCAACATCAAGAATAAAAACTGCATTAATTTAATATTTATACCTATGTCAAGTGTCATAAGAATAAGACAGTTTAAATGTATTCCATAGGCATCTGAAAACCAAGTCTAGAATACTGACTTTGCATTCATTTGTTCAAATGTGTTTTCCATTTTAAAGGCAATTCACCTAGTTTACTCTATGATACAAAATTTCTCATGAATAAGTTAAACATTTCCAACCCAAGGAAATGTTATGACAACCAATGTAGACATTCATTGGTTGTCACCTTGGCATCCACTTCTCCTATTTCCTCCCAGTATAATTCAGATTTTCTTAGGGAATTTACTCCTCCCAAGTCCTTAGCCATGTTGTTAAGGTAGAATGAATAATCATCTCCAGCCTTTGAATTAAGCTCTCTGGTTGGTCCAAGAATGCAAACTTGTCAATTTTGGACAAATAAACAGAAAAAAAAGCTCATGACATGAATCTCATGTGCACAGCTATAATCATTGATCATTGTCTTCTTTTTTTTTTTTTTTTGAGTTGGAATCTCACTCTGTCGCCCAGACTGGAGTGCAGTGGCCGCTCCCGGCCACCGCAGCCTCGACCTGCTGGGCTCCGGCGATCCTTTCGCCTCAGCCTTCCAAGTAGCTGGAACTACAGGC
>CAUYQG010120743.1:0-44479 GCA_963574415.1 Tarsius wallacei | reverse complement strand
TTCAAGCTCTGAGATTCTTTCTTCTGCCTGGGTAATTCTGCTTTCCATGCTTGTCATTCTGTTATTCATTTCACTCACAGTATTCTTTATTGCTGCCATCTCAGTTATCATCTCCTTCCTAATTTCTTCTTGGCTCTCCTCCATTCTCTTTGACCTCTCCATTATTGTCTTGATATCTAGAGTTGTAGTTTGAAACCAGTCATTTTGGGGGCTCTTCATTGTTTGCATTCCAAAGTCAGTTTTCTCAGTTTCTGCCTTCCCAGGGGTCTGGAAGATTCTTACATTCTTCTTTTGGTTTTTCTTCATTTGTGTGGATTTCTCTCTCTCTCCTCCTTTCCTTCCCCTTCTTTAATTTTGTTTTTCAGGGAAGTTGGGGTTGCTTTTGCTTCGCTTGTGCAATCTCCTGTTCTTCCTTATGAGGGTCCTCTGGCTTTGTTCACTTTTGGGGTTGGAGTGTGGGCTGTGGGTTGTACTTTTTGCAGTTTTGAGTTTTAGTTGAGGGGGAACTGTGATTCAAAATCTGTATGCCGATTCCAGCATCCCCCTATCGGTGTATGAACCCACTGGAACCTACTTCACACCGTCTTACAATCTTTCTGTGCAGCAGAATGTAGGTTTGGTCCCTCAGCCTCCCAAGGTGCAGGATTACTTTGAGCTGCAACCTGAGACATCTGCTGCTTAGTTCCCAGGGGAGTGGCTTTGTCTTCTGTTTTGACGTTACCTTTGGAATCCAGATGGAGACTGTTAGTAGGTGGGTGGGGCAATGTGAGTCTCTGCCTGGAGAATGGCCGAAGTGATAGGATCCTTTTTCTACGCTCTTTGGATCCCTGGGCAATCGACTATGATGGTCTGTGGTAGCGTGATAGCGTGAGCCTCCCGGGGATCAGCTGCCCAGCTGGGCGCTCCACTCAGGGCTCCAGAGCTCTAGATTTCAGAGCCCCAAAGCTCCAAAGGGCAGGCGGTGAGCAGCGAAAGTGTCCCTGCACCGCTCCCAGAGTACTTCAGTCAGAAATGGAATCAGACTCTCCGAGGGGTGGGTGCCCAGAGCCTCCTAAGGTGACCGGAGGCTCAGTCTGGGCTTGATGCAGCCAGTGATGGAGCTGAGACCCGAGCCTTCCCACCCGCGAGCGAGCAGCCTGGGATGCAATAGCCGGCCCTGCGTGGGACTGGGGGTCCCTGAGCCTCGGAACAATGCGTCCAGCTGTGGGCAAGGGGGTAGGGGAAGAAGGGCAAGAGTCTTTTTGGGGAACTCACATTCGGAGAATCTCACAGTTCTGCCTGTGTTGCCGCCATCTTGACCTGGACCTCCGCCTGGAGGACTTTTTTATCTGGGGAAACAAATAAACAAACAAAATCTCAGGGCAAGATTGGGTGAATAGGGAGGGTAGGGCACAGGGATCATGCTGCTTTTGGTCAAAAACTGCTGAGCACCCAGCACTGAGCAGGTGGTTTGTCTTGGTGGAAGAACCACTCACTTATTTGCCACAACTCAGGATGTTTCTTGTGCAAATCATGATGCAACCTTCTTAGAACTTCCAGATAAAAATATTTGTTGACTGTTTGATCTGGAGGAACAAATTCTGAGTATATGACAAGAAGTCCACCCTCCAAAAAATAATTCAGATTTTTTGGGGGGTTCCCTTGTATATCTCAATTATTTATAAAATTCCAAAAACATAATAGGGATAGAAATCATATGAATTCAATCTGAATAATGATCCAATTTAAAGTGATAGAGTACCCAGGTCCATTATTCTGAAAGGTGACTTCCTTATTTGATATTGAAAAGTTTGATGTCAAAAGTATTTTTAACGCAAGGAGCACTATTACAAAATATTTCATGAAATATTATAAAAATTTATGGAATAATATTTTTTGAAATATGTTTTAAACTCTGATTCTACTGACAATAGCTGAATTACATTTAGCAAGCAATTTAACTTTTGTGTGCCTCAGGTATATTGCAAAATTGGGAAAAGACAGTATGAAACATAAAGAGCTATTATGTAAATTTAATTAGATTGTTCACATAAAATAAGAAAAGTGCCTGGAAAATAGAAAGCTTTCACTAAATATTACTTATTGTTAAGATATTCGGGTAATGGTTATAATCTGAAGCAGAGCAGATAATTTTTTTTCTTTCTGTTAGATCTGAGAATAGGAAACAAGATAAAATTTCCCCTCTTAGGAAGAAATTCGAAAAGACTCTGAATAAATTTCTTAACACCAACTTGATATATCAGTCATAATAGTCAAAAAAGAGAAAATGCATAATATATGAAATTAAAAATCAAAGCCCAACACCATGGGTAGTAAGAAAGATGACAATGAGAAATGAAGCTTTATAATGCTGCTATTGTGACACTTCAATAAGCAGTTTTCCATTCTTTTATGTTAGTATATTTGTGATGTGGAAAAGTGAGTATCAAAGTACTTTCTGGGACCCACAGTGTGATACAGCTGTATGGTAAATTAAACTTGAGATTAGAGGATAGTAATATTTAACTTTTCTTTTTATACAGACATGGCAAGGAGGTTCTGGTAGCAGTAAAGTGCAGTGATGAACTGTGGCAGTCCAGAGAAAAGAAGTTAAGCATAGACACAGATACCAGATACTCAATACTTTGTTTGTCATGATTCTGGGAAACCATTATATTAGATTCTGATCAAAATTCACATCATTTGAAAATAGCATTACTGCTTTCTTTTTAACAAAACCAAAGCTGAATTGTTTCTGAGTAGTTAAATTGACCTTGCAGGGTTTTAGCTTATTTTTTCTCCTGTAATGAAGGACTTCTCAAAAGATAAGGTTTCACTTACAGTGTCAGGGTTTGGCATGAAGCTGGTTGGTCTCCTAGATAGAGTGATATCACTACATGATGTGCTCGGAACAAAGTGGATGCTTATGTTTCAAAGAAATTCCATCATTTTAGGGTGAAATATTTTATGGCATTTAGCCAGAATCAATACAGCCACTTAAATATAGCCAGATGACTAATAAGAATGGTGGATACAAGAAATTTCTAGGTATATGGCATCCACAGTAATTACTTGTTATTGTTCTAAAATGCACTGTGGAAATTTGTTGCCTTTCAAAGCTTAGAATTTACCCTGAACAGAAGGTGGAGTCCTGTTAGTTAAAGACAGTGAAGTACTTACCCATTCTGCCTGCAAAAAACAGGCTTGCAGTTCACATGTAACAAAGGCTTATGGTTTTAACGCTGAACCATAGAGACTGAAATTTCTCTAAAATTGGGAACCCCTATCCTAATAACCATCTAGCAAAAGACAGGGTTATTGGAGCTGGAAATATTCAAAATGAAATGAGAAAATTTATCAATTGACTTTTCAGGAAGCAGAGGTCAGGATTTAATTTTTCTATCGATCTTAACTGAATGCAGGGCAAGAAGATATATGAATAAACTGAAGCATAATAAAATTAATCATTATGTCCTTAATATTTCTCTTATCTTTATTCTAGAAACCACATTCTCTATTTCAGCCCTTAAACTTGATGGTCCTCAGGGATTTATGTGAGTCTCACTTTCTTATCTCAATTGATCCACACTTCTTACATCTCATTCAATGTTTCTTGGCTTCTATTTCCTTTGCGCACATCACCCAAAAATCTTGGTCCTTAGTCCCAATTGCTCTCATAAGCTCTGGTTTCACATGTCTGATGACTCATGAAAACACCTACTTGAACATCTATGAGAAATTATGAAATAATCATCTAATCTCTCACAACTTTACCACCCTCTGCCCTTCTACTGGCATTCATTTTTTAATTGAGTTTAAACTAGAGAATCTTACTTGACTTTCACTCCTTCACCCCCCTTTCCTAGTCAGTCACAAAGACATGTTGATTCTACTTCTTTTATTACCCTCAAACTATTGTGGGTATCCCGTATTGTGGCTCTAAAACATTGTGAACTCCCACCTTAATTATGGTAATAACCCATATTCCCTACCTGCCTTTAGGTTTGCATAACAATATTAGATACCTTGAAATATTTTAACTATTTGTAAAATCAAAATATGATAAGTATTTGACTTTTCTCCTAATTGAAATTCAGATTGATTTTCCTATAGATGAACCTTCTTAATCACGTCATGCTCAAAGTACAACATAGTCTGTTTTTGTACTCTCTGTATCTGTACTCTCTGTATATCTGTACTCCTCATATACCTTATGAAGTTCCCTAAACGATCCTATGTGGAAGAGCAATAATATCTACTGTATAGAACATTAGAATTCAGTAAATGTTGGTCATGTAGAGGATTCCAGTAACTATCTCTTTAATTAATAATGAACTACAAAAAATTGTATTACAATAAAATGGTTGACAGTCTTCTTTGGTCATCAAAAATAAGATAAATGTCTATTGTCTTCATTCTAGGCCCTTCATATTATTAGAGAGGAGAAGATACTAGTTCATAAAAAGCTTTGCATTCAAGTTTCTAAAATGTACAACTAACATCAGTAGAGTAAAAGCTTTCTTTATTCACCATAGCATTAAAAAGCCACTCACAAACATGGTAGTGAAGTAAGTGTATTTTGTTTTTTGTTTGCATGCACATGTTGTCAGTTGAATTATTGAGTCTGGTTCTTCACTGTTTTCTGCATCTATTCCCTTGTCTTGGCCTCACTGTGAGCAGAGTTCTTTGACTCTGACCTTGGCCCCATGGCTTGCTAAAGACAATGTTGTATAAAAGCAGTTGAATTTAGTATGCCAAGTCCAAGCTGAGAGCTGAAAGATACAGTATATTCCCACCAGCTTGCTTGTACCTTTGACATAACCATGAAAAGATCATGGACCTAGAAGGAGGAGGGAAATCCTGGGCAGTGGAACCACCAGAGTTGATTTGACTCAGCCAAGATCTGCCTAGAACAGCAAATTCCCAGTGATTAAGTATATGCTTATGCAATAATAAATGAGTGTTGTAACAAGCCACAGGGCATTTGGTGTTTTATGCAACAGTAGTTAACTTATGCAATTTTGTTATGCTTCATTAAAAGCACAGGCAAATCTGAAGCATTCTTCAAGCATTCGTTGTTAATCAAGCCTGAGGCTGATCACTTACCTCATTACTAAATATAGTTTAAATTGAGGTTCATATTAATTTTCTGAACACTGATATGGATATGTAAACCTGTGTAGTGAAAATCAAGCAGATAAAACTGTTAAATAAATGAGCTATGTGTAAAACAGACGAAAAACTGGTGGTTTTATATTGGAGATAATAAGAATAAATAGGCTAAAATTATTTAAGGTGATTTGGGACATTATTTTCCCTTTTACAAAATTATAGATAAGGTTTAAATTTGATCTACGAAATATACATGTACTTCTTCATCCTTCCTGGAAAAATAATGGTATTGGCAATAAAGTACAGGAGTGAGGCAGTTAATTATGTGACCTTTAACAGGTTACTAATATATATTTCTTTATATTTTCATTAGACACAAAACAATCTCTATTCAATGTGATAAATCAATACTCAATTGTCATTACCTCAGATTTGCAATACAAAATGCCCTGTAATTAAGATTTCCAGACTCTCATAATTCTTTGATATGGAGGATAGAAGCATTAAATAGATTTGAAAACAGGATCTAGGATTGAGTTATTCGTGATGTGTTAAAGTAGGCATTATGGAACATGCAGATAAATATTACCGTGTTTGTTTTTATTCAAGGGTTATAATACATTGTGCCTTTTTAATTAGTTTTCACTTTTGAGGCTGTAACAGCTAATACTTTTGTGTACTATAAACATGAAGTTAGTCTAATAATTATTAACAAAACATCTGTTCTGTATATGCCATTTCTAAAATGAGTATTTTTATGTCTCCCAAGCAGTATAATTGAATCCAAGTTTGGTCTGTGTAACTCACATAGATTTCCAGTTCTACCATGTCAATAGTTACTTTTTGCTATTACCAGTTAGAGTTCGATATAGATGGAAGAAGATAAATCATGCTTTACAGTTTGTGATAAAGTAAACATGTGCTCCACCAGGTAAAGTATATAGGTTGTCCTGGTGAGATGACGTCACTTGGGCAAGGCAGAGCTCTCTTCATCTGAAGGTGATTCCCAGAGAGGGGCTTTAGAGTAACTTAGATTAACACTGTCACCATGAACATCTCCAGAAACTATAGAAATGAGTTCTTCTGGAAAGAACACCACATCATTTGCAGCAACACTAACTTTTATTTTATATTGTGTTTTTATTTGTTTATTTTTGAAAGAAGATAACCAAATTACGGCCTTTAGATTGCCTTGTTTTTAATTTAGGAGCAATGTGTTTAAAGTAATATAAAATGCCTAATAGACCCAGTCAGTATGTGGGGTAAACATAAACAAACAAACAAAAAAACCCACTAATTCTTATTTCTATGGTTAGTGTGCATAGAGGTTACCTACTTAGTGGTGTGTTTCATGTTCTGTATCTCATCAACTTTAAGGCATTTTTTTTAAACATTGTATTTTCAAAACAAGCAAAAGTAAAAGATCACTGCTTTCTAGATTGCAATCATCTTGTTGCTGTTTAATTTTTATTTTGTAATATTAACAACAGCATGAATACTTAGATAAGCATTGTCAAGACTGAAAGATGTTTGAGATAGTATTGTAGCACTCTTTTAAGAAATGATGTGGTGACTCAAGTCTGTAACCCCAGCAATTTGTGAGGTTGAGGTGAGAGGATTGCCTGCGTCCAGAGGTTTGAGAGCAGCCTGGACAACTTGGTGAGACCTTATCTCTACAACAAATTTAAAAAATTTAAGCCGGGCTTGGTGGCTCAGCCTGTAATCCCGCGCCTTTGGGAGGCTGAGGTGAGTGGATTGCCTGAGCCCGAGGGTTCAAGACCCGCCTGGGCAGGCGAGACCTCATCTCTACAATAAATCAAAAAATTAGCCCGGCGTGGTACCGGGCGCCTGTAGTTCCAGCTACTTGGAAGGCTGAGGCGGAAGGCTAGCCGGAGCCCAGCCGGTCGAGGCTGCGGTGACCAGGAGCGGCCACTGCACTCCAGTCGGGGTGACAGAGTGAGACTCCAACTCAAAAAAAAAAGTTAAAAAATTTAGCTGGACGTGGGGTGCCTGCCTGTAGTTTCAGCTACTTGGAAAGCTTAGGTAGAAGGATCACCTGAGCCTGGCAAGTAGAGGCTGTGGTGACCATGAGTGTGCCACTGCACTCCAGCCTGGGCAACAGAGTAAGACTCCAACTCAAAAAAAAAAAAAGTGTATCACAGACATTTGGATGGTACAGAAGACAATGTTGTATGAGAAACATACAGTAAAAAATATTTCTTATAATTTCACTTAAAATGCTTTTGCTTTCCTAGTGGTAGATGAAATAATAGTGTGCATAATTATAATAGAATAGAACATTTGTGCCAGAACTGAAAGAAATGAGCATGGCTTACACTATTATCAGATGTCTTATCCACAGATATTCTTAGAGTTCCTAAAATGAAAGGAAGCTTTATATGCATTTTCTACTTTAAAAGGACAATAAAAATATTTTAATTTTATTACACAATCATAGGGCAATTTATTAGATTTTCCGTGGAATGCTCACTCACATGCCTTGGATTTTCTCTTTGGTCAGTAGAAATTTTACCTGATTTGTATTACTATCACCACTAATTACATTAATACCTCTTTGTTTATGTCATATACCTATTGATAATTTTTAAAATTCTAATAAACACCTAGAAATTTGGGGGGAAAACGTTTTAGATGATCTAAAGTAACATCATACACCAACAAATCAGTAGACCAAGGATTTAAGTGTTCGATATATTTGACTCAAGGGTCACAATCTTTGCACTTTGAAATGACAAACTCATGGTCTTTTTCTGCTCATATTTTTCTGACAGCTTCCCATCTAACTAAGAGTAAAAACCAAAGTTCTTCTACTAGTCTCTGAGCTTTAAAGGTTTGATACCTGCTATCCCTGTAAACCCATCTAATCCCTTACTATCCTCACCTGACCAACTTTTTCACGGGCACACATATTGTTCTTTGATACTCCAAACTCTAATGTTTCTGGCATCTACCAGCACAGTTCTGCCTAGGGACTTGTATCTGCTACTTTTTAAAAATTGAAACTCTCCTCTCCAGAAACATTTTAAATATGTTCACTAGCATCCTTTAATTCAATGTTGATTTATGGAAGTATAAATAAACACATGAATGACTGATTGAACTCTGCCTTCCAATAATCTTAGGACTGTTATTATTATTCTCTTTTATAATGTTATAGTTTTCAATAATTTATATTTTAAATTCTTCCCATCTTTTCCCAATTTTCTCTCCTCTTTCCTGTATCTTAAATCAGTCATGATTTTACTTTCTTGTTTGTTTTTCCCTTCTTTATCGTAATGGCAATATATCATTATTAGTAATAGCACATTTGTAATTAAGTTGAATTGGAACTTTGAGGATTTCCTTTCCTTCTTTTTTGAGATTAAAATAACATAGTAGTGTGTTCTCTAGCTACAAATCACTTTCTGAATACATTTTTATTAGTTGTGAAGAAATTGAAACAAGTATTTTTAATGCTGCAATATATTTTTTATCATAGAAGAATGAGCATGGACATCCAACTTGTCTCTTGACATAAATATTTTTAAATGATATATTATATAAATAAACATACATACATTCAGATGGAGTTTATAAAACAAATCTTTCCTTAAGAGTCATAAAAATATAAAAGGATTAAAAAGTGAAATAGATATTTTTAAGAAGTTGTCTCTACTATAGGAAGAATAGGGGGTTATATTGACTAGAAGACAACAGGACAGGAATGGAGAAAGGAGAAAAAAATCCTTTATTTTCCATAAAAGAAAGAACTGCATGCAAAATGGTGAAGCCACTGAGAAAAACAGTTGGCAGTTCCTCAGAATGTTAAATATAGAGTTACCATATGATTCAGCAATCTTATTTCTACATATATACCCTAAGAGTAATAAATATGAATTAAAATATAAAATTAAAAATCAGGTACCTTCATTCTTAGACAAGATGAAGTAGCAGTGATCAACTGAAGTAACCCACCAAAAAAAAAAAAAAACACAATAAATAAAACAGTTTTAGGGACATAAAAGTGTACAGTGGGCATCTGAAGTGTTGGAAACCAACCAAGTGAACCACCAAATTGCTCCAGTTTACTAACTTGATAGAGTTGCCAGTTCACGACTCAGGGTTGGTAAGCCCAGGCACAGCCCAGAGGACAATTTGGCTTAAAAAAACCTCAGAGTTTAGGGAGTTCAAGGCAACTGGTTTCTGTAGGACAGTGAACTAAGAGAAATTACCTGCACAGAAAGAGAGCTATAGACATTAGCAGAGGGTTTCACTATGGCATTAATCTGAGTATGGATCAGCATGTAAATATGGGTTAAGAAATTGAGACCAAAGAATAAAACATATGCAAGGACTAAGATAACTCTCTTGAGATCACACAATGTCAGAAATGGTGCTTGTTGCTACTAGTCATATTGAAGAATCTCATGTTTAAGCAGCCAATGGAAAGAATTCAATAAAGAATCTTTCTTTCCTTAGTAGTGGGAAATAAATATCGCTAGATTGATCAATTTTCTGGCCCCACCTAACTCATCTTAAATAAGATATAAGTGATAAAACTGTTTCCGTGTAGCCAACTGTCCGAGCATAAATTTTAAAATGTTTAGAATTCAAATATAAATTTTTCAAATAAGGTAAACTCAGAATTACTAATATCCACTACAAAAATTGTCATGCTTTAAAGAAGCAAGGACTATATAACTGATTATAAGGAGAAAACTCAATTAATGGAAATCAACAGAAGTGACACATGTTAGAATTAGTATAGAAAGGCATTTAAGTAGTTATTATAGCCGTATGTTCAAAAAGCTAAGTAAAGACAAGACTTAGATAAAAATTTCAGAACTGAAGACTCAAGTATGTGAAATGAAAACTACGCTGAAGAGGATTAATGGCAGCTTAGACATTGCAGAATAAAAAGCGATTTTAAATAAACAGCAAAAACAAGTAAAGAGAAGGAGATAAAGTTCAAAAGGAGAACATATCACCAGTGGGCGCTGGAAAACTTATAAGCAGTCAAATATAGGTAGATTTGTAGAATGTATTTTAAACTGAATAAAAGTGAAAACACACGTATCAGAATTTGTGGAACCCAGCTAAAACAGTGTTGACAGGGAAGCACATAGAACTAACACTTAGAAAAAGTTCTCAAATCTATGTCTTTGCTTTTTACCCCACAAAACTACAAAAATAAGAGTGAATTCAAAACAAAATGTGTAAAGGGACTAAAATAATAAAGAATAAAATTAACATAGAAGAGGATGGATGTGGTGGCACAAGCCTGTAATCCCAGCACTTTGTGAGGCCCAGGCAAGAAGATTGCCTAAGCCTGCGGGTTTAAGACCAGCCTGGGCAACGTGATGAGATCTCATTTCTAAAATTAAAAAAAAAAAATGAGCCAGGCATGGTAGCATGTGCCTGTAGTTCTGGCTACTTGGAAGTCTGAGTTGGAAAGATCGCCAGAGACCAGCAGGTTGACGCTGGGTTGGCCATGAGCTTGCCACTGCAATGGAGTGAGACTCCAACTCAAAAGAAACAAAACAAATAGAAGAGAGAAAGTAATAGAGAAAATCAATGAGCTTAAAGCTAAAAGTACAGTAAAATTAATAAACATATTGCCTAACCTATTGTGAACCAAAGATAAGATGCAAATGACCAGTATTAAAATGAGGAAGATGACATCCTTACAGATTCTTCAGAGAATAGAAAGAACAATAAGAAAATGTTATAAACTACATGAAAACATATTGATAATTTAGGATAAACAGGCAAATTTCTTAAGGCACATAAACTACCAAAGCACAATTAAGATATATGAAGAATTATATGAATTGTAATTTCGTAGATTTTATTCTTAATAAAATTAATAAAATTATTAATAAAATCTACAAAACAATACTACTAATAATACAAAATCTACAAAATAATAATAATTATCTCTACTAGAACTAATAATCAAAATCTTGGCAAGTTTTTAAAAATAGAAATTGACAAGGAAATTAAAATCTTTTACAAAAAAACCTATCTGGAGTTGACATTACTTATTGATAATTTTAAAATTTATTATAAAACCACGATAATCAATAAAGTATGATCTTGGTGGAAATAAAAACATACAGATCAATGAAACAAACATATTCCAGAAATACCTATGACAACTAATTTTTGACAAGGTTAAAAGGTAATTCAGTAGTATTTTCAATGAGTGTTGCTAGAATAATTACATATCTATGTTAAAAAAATTATCTATTCTTTATACCATATTTAAAATTAATGTAAAATGAATGGTATATCTAAAAACCCAAAAATTTAACACTTCTAGAAGAAAAAAAATAGGCAGACTCTTAATGACCTGACCATGTATTTGTGAAAAAATTGTTAAATATGATAATAAAGATATGATAATTTCTAAAAATTCTTAACTTTGGACATCATAAACATTAAAATTTCTTTGAGGAAACTGTCAAGAAAATCAAATGAAAATCATAGCCCTGGTGAAAAAATGCAAGTATATATCTGACAAAATGTTTGCATATATCATATCTGACAAACTCTTACAACTCAATAATAAGATATAATACCCCAAGGAAATGAGATAAAAACATTGATGATATTTCATCAAATAAAATGTATAAATGATACATATGCATATTCGATGTTTTTCATTTTTATTAGTTTTTAAGGGTACGCAAATTAAAACTATGAGACACCACTGCACACCCTCTATAATTTCTACAATTAAAAAACAAAGTAGCAACTGAAAAAGTATTGAAAAGAATGTGGAAATTTTACATGGTATAATCCACTTAGGAAATCAGTTTGACAAGTATTCTAAAAAGTTAAACATATATGTCCTGGACGGGCTCAGTCCTTCCAGGCAGGTTCACAACAGATTTGGAAAGGTCGGAGAATAGAGGAGCCGGGTTCACAGCAAGCCTTTAATTGTAATCATGGGGCCAATGATTACAAGGGGGTAAGATCTCCACACCAAGGTTTATTCCTGTCTGCTTTTAAGTAGCCCTATACAATAGTGGCACATAGCTAGATCATGAGCACGTAGTTATAGTTAACAAATTACATCAGTTTGTTTAGTTATAAGTGCCTGTGGGCCAAGGCCTAAGGGATAGCTATCTTGTTTCAGCCAGGCGAGAAAGCTTGACTAACTCCATTTACCTTACAATATATTGACTATATGATCCAGCAACACTTCTTTTAAGTATTTGCATTCAAACCACAATAATACATTTATACACAAAGCCTTGTCCTCAAATGTTCAAAGAATAAAGTTTGGATCTTTATCATAGGAGTCAAGAGCTTTTAAATAGTTCAAATGTCATTAAATGGTAAATAAAATAATTTTAATATATCCAAATAACGCATACTAATCAGAAGTACAATGAAACAAACTTCTGATAGCTGCACCATGATTGCTGATTCCCCAAAACAAGCCTGATACAAAACATTATATCCTTTATTACATGTATGCAAAATTCTCAAAAAGGAAAGCTGATCAGTGGATTCTTGCAACCAAGGGAGGAGGAAGAAAGTTGCTTGCCAATATGCAAGAGGAAACTTCATGAATTAATAGCAATTATTTCTATCTTGATTTTTGTGGTCATTAAAAGGCTGTATAGTAAATTCTCACATTATTGATAGATTCTTGGAAATTGCAGCTTGAGAGCAAAAAAATACAAAATAAAACCAAATATTTTTACTCATCAGCATTATAGCAAAAAAGGCCTTGAAGAAAACATTACTGAAAAGATGTTAAACATTGTTCCACTTAAAGTTGCAGCTTCTGAGAGCCTATGGACAATGTAAAGACTCACTGTATACATTTTTCAAAACTCCTCCAATTTTATACATAGAATAGGTGAATTTCATTGTATGAATATCATACCTCAATAAAAGGGGGAAAAAAGCCCTAGTGTTTATCAGGCCCTGTTTATTTATAAACTAAAAAAATATTTTATCTGTTACTTTAAGTTTCTTTTGTCCCATCTAAGTGTACAATCAACATCAAAATTTTTCTGTTTAAGATATTACTTTAATTTCTTCTGCCATAAATTTAAGTCACTTTTAAGGTCCTGTAGTGAGCTACATCTCCCATTCAACTGCACATAACCTCCACCTGTTCAGATTATTTAATTTACAATCTAGTTCTCTACTTTCTCTTTCTCTCTCGTTTTTTACCTATGTACTCCTTCAATTATACAGATATAATATTTATTTTATTAATGTTTTTATTAATGTATTTTATTAATGTCTTAAATTTCACGCAATTATACTTAAAATTTTTTCTTCCAAATATAATTTTGTGTCCAACTAATTATTTCCATTTATGCTAACCTTCATTGACTAAATCTAATCTTTCTAAAGATTATAACACCAATATGTACTTAAGTTCCACAAAAGTGACAAATGTCTAATAGGTTATTTCTCTTCTATTTAAGCCAGATTCTTCATTTTGACAAATATCATGTCAATATAACTGATATCCTGCACACATATTTAATTCTTTCTTTTTGCTAGACAATCTAATCATAAATTATTTTCTCTAAATTGGAACTGTTGAGACTGTTGTCTCTTTTCAAATGTTTCAACCATCTCAATTCATGCAAAATGACTTAGTTTGGGTATGATATAAATCTGTGCTATGATTTTGTATCATTTTATATAAACATAATCTCTTCATTAGTAATAAAGGTACTAATGACTGAGGTTTTTTAATTGTAATAGTTCTTTCTAATTTTCCACAGCACTTCCCACTCAGCGTTCTGTAACCAGCAAACACAATATATGTGTCAATTAAGAAAATATACTTTCAATTGATTCATATTGCCTCATAGTAAAAGCCTATATTTTAAAATCACATCCGTGTTTTGTATTTTGACTCTTTAAGTTCCTTGACTTGCTAAATGGGAATATAGCATGGCAGTCACAAATAATAGAGAAATTCAAGTCAGTTTTCATATTGCTTGCTTTTGTCATTAAGAGAAAAAAGACAGGTATAGCTGTAGTAAGCAGGGAGAAGCTAAACCTTTATAAATGGTAGTTATTGTTTATAAATCCAATTGTTGCAAATTTAATTGGAGTATAGCATGTACTCGAGTGCATTTTTATCATAAATAAAAACAAATACATGCTAAACACCTTAATATTTTACAATTGAGTGAATATGTACTTTATACTTTTTCAAACATTTATACTGGAGGTGTTAGATATACATATATATGTTATCAACTGTGTGCGTATATACCTGATTTGCCAAAAAATATGTACACACATTTATTCAAAAGATGGTGTTAATCAAATTAACACTAGCATCACATCTGACAGGCGGGACAGTAGAATTGGCCAGTGCAACCATCTACCAAGGGTGACATGTTATTTGCATATATTGAGTATTAGAATTTTAATACCTTTCCCCTTTCTTAAAATTTGTATAAATTTTTTACATCCTCTGTATATACACACAGAAAATATATGCATAAGTATGCTTATATGTGTATGTATTTAAATTTTGACTCACTAAAATTTTTATTTACATAAGAAAAATGTGTATATTATATTATAAATAAGTTATTATCTTTTCATAGTTTTGTGTAAGAGTCATCTAATTCTATTAAGTGTCTGAAATCAAGTTGCAAATACTATAGCAAGTTTCCTAAGAATATTTACTAACTTGGTCTTCTTTGGAGAAGCACAGGTAAAACCCAACTCTAACCTCTTACCTTGCCTTTCTATCAGAAAATCCTTTTTTTAATGTTTAAAATATTTAAGTTGAGTTTGATACTTATGTATGCTTTCTTTAGTATTGTTGATTTATGGTATTAAAAATAATGAGCATAGAATTCCAGAATGCAAAATAAGTATATTTAAGTTCTAAATTCCAAGTAAGACCATATTGTATCCTTTTTTATTATTTTGTGTTGTTTATAAAGTTAAATTTGTTGGAATGGTTTATAAAATAGTATGTCTCTCTAAGACCACCTCTCTTTTTCTAAATCTTCTTCACAATTAATACTCCAACCATATCAGACTTCTTTACTTTCTTAACAACCACATTCATTGTCACTCACAGACATGTTTTTTTGTGTGTGTGTGAGAAAGCAGGATCTATTGCGAGGACAGAGAATCTACCACAGTGGGAAGGGACCAAGCACTTTCACATTCTGTTTTCTCTTCCTGAAATCCCCTGGACTTGCCTCTTTACATGCTGCATCAGTTAGAATAGGGTAGACAACAAATATAAATTATGTTTATAATTACAAATATTCTAATTGTTTTAAATATTTAGAACGACAAATGCTTATTTTGACCTGAACAACGTTAGTTTGTTGGGATAATATTTTAATTAAACGATAGTAAATGTTACACATTACTGCCTACATAAATGACTAAGTATCTTAGTATTCTATCAGTCCTTAAAGGATGAAAACATGTTTATCTTAATATTAAGGAAGCTCTTTAATAGAGAAAAGATGCATTACGTAAAATTTTGTGAAGCCAATATGTCTTCTTTGCAAACTGACATTGTATTAAGAAAAAATAAAAATCATGGATTAATAATTCTGGCTAAAATAGATGTAAAAATATCTCAATATCTCATCTAATCTATAACAGCAATGCATAAAATGGATAAAACCACATAAAAATGAGTTTATCTCAAAATCAAAGCTGTTTCACAATAACATTGTTCTACTATAATGTAGGTAATTTTATTAGTGATGTAGAATTCCAGATGAAAATTTTATGAAAGAGAAAAAGCAGAACCATTTTGTATCTAACAATAAACAACCGGGAAATTGAATTTAAACTTGTTTTACAAGTATCTCCCAAGTTATTTTTTTAAAATCCAGAAAGTGCTGCAAAATTATTTTTTTTGAGTTTTAATCTCACTCTGTCACCCAGGCTGGAGTACAGTGGCACCTTCAAGGCCACCCCACCATTGACTGCTGGGCGCTGGCAATACTTCCTCCTCAGAATTCCAAGCAGCAGGAAATACAGTCGTGTGCTACCATGCCCGGCTAAATTTTGATTTATTGGAAAGATGAGCTCTGGCCAAGTTCCCCAGGTTGTTCTCGAACCCATGGGCTCAGGCAATCCCCTCACTTCAGCCTCCCAAAATACTGGGATTACAGGCTTGAGCCACCAAGCCTAGTCATGTAAAATTCTTTTTGTGAGAAAGCAGGGTTTACTGAGAGGACAGAAAAACTCCCACAGTGGGAGGGGACCCGAGGGGGTCGCCCTAAAAATTTTAAAAGTGAAATCAAACTGATGAAAACAAATCATTGCAGAAGTAAATTAGTTTTTTTAAGTTTAAATTTAATTTAAATTAAAAATTGACAATAAAATTGTTAAGAGATAAAAATGAAATGACATATTAGAAGAAAGAAAGCTTGAAAAAGAAGAAAAAAATTGGAAGGTTTTTACTTACAGATTTAAAATGCAAATACATTATTAAAATATGTTCTTGACATATGAGTAGAGAAATGTTTCAATACATTGAAAAAGTGAAAGTATAAATAGACTAACAGTCAACTGATTTTCAAGAAAGATCCCACATGAAATACAATTGGAGAAAAAAGGGCTTTCCAACAAAGTGTTTTTTGGTTTTTCCTTTATTTTAAAGATGTGGGATACAATTTAGGGTTGGGTATGCAAATGTTCATTATGCAGTTACCCTTGTTGATGAGATGTACCCCTCCCTCCCCTGGCAGTATTCCTCAACTGCCAATTGCATCCCCACTCCCCTGGCAGTTTCCCATGACTGACAATCCCTTTCTTATAGTATTATGATAACTGTTCCTTTTCTTATAATATTATGATAACAGTTCAAGGTCCTCTTATGAGTGAGACATATGGTTCTCTGTTCTTTGTTTCTGTGATGGATCACTGAGTATGATGAACTCTAAATCCATCCAAGTTGCTGCAAAGTCCATATATTTGTATTTCTTTATGACTGCATAATATTCCATTGCATATATGTACCACATTTTTTTTAATCCAGTCCAGCTTCGATGGGTAGCATGGTTGGTTCCATGTTTTTGCTTTGGTGAATACTCCTCCAGGTATATTCTCAATAGGGTGATTCTGGGTCATATGGAAGGTCAAGGTCTAGTCCTTTCAGAATTCGCCACACCATCTTCCACAGAGGTTGCACTAGTTTGCATTCCCACCAACAGTATAGAAGCATTCCTTTTTCTCCACATTCTCACCAGCAGGATGTTGTTGTTTGTTTTATTAATGTTGGCCATTCTTACTGGGGTTAGGTGGTATCTCAATGTGGTTTTGATTTGAATTTCTCTGTTGACAAAGCGTTCTTAAACAAATTTTAACAATTAACACATGTAGAAAAAAATAAAACTTGACCAGACGATACAACATACATTCAAATAGTTTCAAAATGTAAACATACAATGTAACTCAAAAAACTTTTAAAATAAAACAGAAGACTATCTTTGAGACATTGTGGTAAATACTTACTCTTTAGAACACACAACCAATAACTAAAAAAGAAAAAAAGAAAAATTGGAAGTCACTGAAGATTTTTAAATTTTTATTATTAAATATGTGGAGCACAATTTAGGGTTAGTTATATAAATGTTCATTATACATTGTTGATTAGGTGTTGATGAGGTGTGATCCCCCCCCGGGAAGTTTCCCACTACTGCCAATCCCTTTCTCATAGTATTAGGACCGTTGTTCAAGGTCTGCTTACGAGTGAGAACACGTCATACTCAGTTCTTTTTTCTGTGATAGTCAACTCAGTATTATAGCCTCTAAGTGCATCCAAGTTGCTGCAAAGTTCATAACTTTGTCCTTCTTTATGGCTGCATAATATTCCATTGTGTATATATATCACATTTTTTTAAGCAATTCTCTTTCAATGGGCAGTTCCATTGGTTCCATGTTTTTGCTGTCATGAATAATGCTGCAATAAAGACGCATGTGCAGGCTCTTTTTCATAGAGTGATTTTAGTTCTTCTGAGTATATTCCCAGTAGAAGAATTGTGGGGTCATAAGGGAGATCGATTTTTAGATCTATTAGGAATCGCTACACTGTTTTCCATAGAGGCTATACTAGTTTACACTCCCACGAACAGTGTAGAAGTGTTCTCTTTTTGCTGTATCCTTTTCAGCATCTGTTATTTTTTGAGTTATTGATGATGGCCTTCCTGATTGGAGTCAGGTGGTATCTCAGTGTAGTTTTAATTTGCATTTCTTTGATGATTAGTGAGACTGAACATTTTTTCATGTGTCTGTTGGCTGCTTGTAATTAATCTCACCAGAAAGGACACTCACAGACTCAAAGTAAGACGATGGGAAACAAAATTTCATGCAAACAGAACACAGAAGAAAGCAGGAGTTACAATCTTAATTTAAGACAAAATACTGTTTAAGCCATCAAAAATTACAAAAGTTACAAAAGTCACTACATAGTGATAAAAGGTTCAATCCTTCAACAAGAAATATCAATCTTAAACATATATGCACCCAATATAGGAGCACCAACTTTCAAAAAGAAGTTTCTAGGTAAACTAAAAAAAGATATTGACTCTAACACTGTCATAGCTGGGTACTTAAGACCCCACTAACAGCCCTAGACAGACCATCAAGACAAAAAATCAAAAAGGCGATCCGAACCTCAACGTGATGCTTGACCAAATGGACTTACTTGATACCTACATGGCACTTACTTTAGGACCAATTCTCTTTCGATGGGCAGCTCCATTGGTTCCAGGTTTTTGGTATTGTGAATAATGCTGCAATAAAGACGCATGCGCAGGTTCTTTTTCATAGAGTGATTTTAGTTCTTCTGGGTATATTCCCAGTAGAGGAATTGTGGGGTCATACGGGAGGTCGAGTGCAAACTAGTATAGCTTCTGTGGAAAACAGTGTAGCGATTCCTAATAGATCTAAAAATCGACCTCTCATATGATCCCGCAATTCCTCTACTGGGAATATACCCAGAAGAACTAAAATCACAAAAACAAAAATGCTTGAATAGGTGCTGCACACATGTGTGTATGCTTGCATGCATGCATATGAGTATGTGGATACATACACACGTTGCCAATAAAAGCAGTCACTAGAGAAATGCAACTAAAAGCATAATTACATACTTGGCTATAAATCAAGCATAAACAAATTCCATAAGATTGAAATTCTGCCATGCACCTTCTCAGGTCACAGTGGAATAAAAATAAATATTAATACCAACAAAGTTCCCCCAAACTCCACAAAGACACGGACACTAGACAACATGATGCCAAACAATTCCTGGGTCAACACGGAAATCAAAACAGAAATTAAAAGATTCCTGGAAACAAATGGAAACAAAGAAATATCTTACCAAAATATCTGGGATGCCATGAAAGCAGTCCTAAGAGGGGAATTCATCTCTCTACAAACATACATGAAGAACATGGAAAGATCACAAGTTAACAGCCTAATAAGTCACCCAAGGAAGCAGGAAAAACAAGACCACAAAAACACTAACTTCAGCAGAAGAATCCAAATATCCAAAATAAAAACCAAATTTCAGTACATAGAAGGCAAAAATATAATACAAAAAATCAAATTTTTTGAAAAGCAACAATTTGATAATGAAAAATCAAGTCTCACACGTCAAGAAAATTGTCTTTGCCTCTGTATTTAAATATCTAATTTATTATCTATCCATGTATCTGTTTATCTCTTTGATAGAGGAACTGTATTCTGTAGTAAACAAAAAATCTTAAAAATAAGTGGTGAAAAGTCACAAAAACAAAAAATGCTTGAATAGGTGCTGCAGACATGTATGTTTGCTTGCTTGCATGCATATGAGTATGTGGATACACACACAAGTTGCCAATAAAAGCAATCACTAGAGAAATGCAACTAAAAGCATAATTACATACAAATTCACCCACGAGAATTGATAAAATTGAAAAAGACCAAGAATATCAAATACTGCTGAGGATTGTGAACTAGCTAGAACTCTCAGTTATTTATAAATTAAACATACAGCTAACATATGTTCTAGCAATTCCACAGTGAGTTACATACCCAAGAGAAATAAAAACATAGTCCTACAAAAAGATTTGTAAATTGTTACTTATAGAAGATTTGTAGCCCCAAACTGGATAATGCTCATAACAATTACATAGATACACATACTGTAGTTTAATTTGTATAATTGAATAATATGTAGAATAAAAACAGAAAAGACTGATGATGTTCATAATAATATGGATGACTCTCAGAAACATTACATTGGAAAAAGATGGCAGATGTTAAAAAATATGTAATATGTATTCTTCATGTTTTATTCATAAAATATTCTATGAAAGAAAAAATCAGCATTTCACTGTATATAAAGTATACCAAGATAGGACAAACTTCCTCAGTGTTATGTGTTGTGTATATACATGTGTGTGTACGCAAGTGTATTAGCAACCCACAAACTCTTATTTAGTACAGCTAAATTAGTTATATCCTTTGATATTGTGAAACTGTTCTTAGAAAAACGTGATAAGATTGCAGTGGCATTCAGATCTGATGCATCTTTGTGTAAGCATTCTCCTTTTTTTTTTGGTAACAAAACTAAAACAAATATACAGTTTTGTATATATCAATGTATTATTAATATTTTTAAATCTTCTTTTTAAAGTGGTGGGTTTTATTTTAAAGCTAGAATAAGAACTAAAGTCTTATTACTAATAAGAAAATCTAAAATGCATCGATACATGAAAAAATGTGTTTTCAAAGCTCTCTATATAAATACTAGAATCTTGGTTTCTTGAGAAGAATTTTTTTCAAGATATGGTAAACATTAAAATCACTCTGATTATGAAATAGAGTTTTAATTTAGTCCAGCCTCTTATTCTAAAAGCCAATATCACCCTAAAAAGAAACAATCACATATAAGTAATAATGGTGAAATTATTTCCAAAGGTCAATCAAGCATTAAAACCAGAATGATATTTTGTTTATTTGTTATTACTCTAAGAGAGTAATAAGTAGTGAAAAGTCACAAAAACAAAATCATGACTTTGCTATTGGAGCATTGCCTTTATTCCAGATCACAAAAGTATTAACATTATTGGAGAAACAGATATGAAATTCATGACAAACAACTAAATGATAGTTATTTTCCTTGTTTGTCAGTGATACATGACTGAGCATGAGAATACCATTTTTAAAATCAAGGCTTAAGGAAATGTAAGCAATACTTTTTTCTGTGCCTAAAAAAGAGTTCTTTCATTTCTTTTCAGAATAGATAAACCAATGAATGGGTAACATGAAGTGACTTTGAAAAGTGGAATGAAGAGGATAGGATAAACATCATATACAGGAATTTCAACTTGGTTTCAAAAGAGTCTCTTGCTGCCTTAAATTTAATCAGAGTACTTGACAACTACAATGGGGAAATGTGTGTCTTCGACAGAACCCAGTACTTTTAAATCTCTCTTTACTGGCATGCAACTATTTTAGAAAAAATATAGTTATTTCTTTTCTTTAATCTCTCAAAAATGATTAACCTTACTATACGTCAACATGCCTATTTCCTTAAAAATATACTTCATGGTGTGAAACTTTCCCATATGCAAATATTACTTTAAAATCCTGATGAATTCAGATTTCTATTACATTCTTCATTTCGATAAAATATCAGAGTTTTTGACCAATACAGAGGGACTATTCTAGAGAAAAACAGAAGATACATGCTTCTTTCCTCACCATACATATTTTCCCACTGCTATTTTTTGTTTTCCCATGTTTTCCCACTATTTTCCACAGAGGTTATGCTAGTTTACACTCCCACCAATAGTGTAGAAGTGTTCCCTTTGTGCCGCATTCTTTTCAGCATCTGTTGTTTTTTGAGTTATTGATGATGGCCATCCTGATTGGAGTCAGGTGGTATCTCAGTGTAGTTTTAATTTGCATTTCTTTGATGATTAGTGAGATTGAGCATTTTTTCATGAGTCTGTTGGCTGCTTGTATCTACTCTCACAAGAAGGGACACTCACAGACTCAAAATAAGACGATGGGAAACAAAATTTCATGCAAACAGAACACAGAAGAAAGCAGGAGTTACAATCTTAATTTACGACAAAAGACCCTATAAGCTATCAAAAATTACAAATGATACAGAAGTTACTACATAGTGATAAAAGGTTCAATTCTTCAAGAAGAAATATCAATCCTAAATATACATGCACCCAATATAGGAACACCAACTTTCATAAAGAATCTTCTAGGTAAACTAAAAAAAAAGATATTGACTCTAACACTATCATAGCTGGGAACTTCAACACCCCACTAACAACCCTAGACAGATCATCAAGTCAAAAAATCATCTGTAATGGATTGACTACACCAATGCGTGTGCTTAGTGTTTACAAACTCTGTAGCTACTCGATGTCTTTCTTTTTGAGATTTGGACTCACATTTTTCTTGAATCTTCATTATTATCTCATAAAGATACATCTGATACTGGCCTACTTTCCCCATAGAACAGATAATACATCATGGAGATACATCTAATACTGGTCCTATTTCCCCATTAAACTGATAATTATGGGTTTTTAAAAATAAATAAATGTAGATATTGACCCTCCCAGCCAGTCTTAAACTTACATTTGCTTTATCTGAATTATTTCTTCAGGAGAATGACCCTCCGGCAATGGCCTGGAATTCACCAAAATACTGGACACAATAAATGAGACACAAGATCTTTTACTCAACACGATTGTTTCCTTATGCATTTCTAATTGCTGTTTTGCATTCTTTTCCTCACTATATAAACTCCCAATTTTCATCAGCAAGGGAAATGATATCGCCAAATTAAAGCCTTCTTTACTAGCAGAATTCGTCTCAGTGACTGGCATTCTGTGTGGGTGTGAGAGGACCTTGACAAAATTCTGATCATTTTGGCAACACCTTGATGCAGGATGGTGAAATGTGAACTCATCTGTTTTCTTCAAAAGTCAGCTGTCTTCCTCCATTCTTAATTTGGTTGAATTATATGCATCCAATGACAAAAACAAGAATTTGTGTAATTTCTGTGATTCCATCCCTGATCCTATTTATCTTCCTTTACCAAAGGCCATGTTACTGGAAAATGATTCCCCTCAGAAAAAGTGTGAAACATGCTCTCTCTTTACAGTAAACTGTATCATATACTTTAACCCTCTTCATATTCCATCTGGAATACTAAAAATGTGCTCTAATCTCAACTATGTATGACATATTCATTGACTAGCCTGCTACTCAATTTTAATAAATGCATTCTGTGTAGAAGTCAAAGAGAATCAGTTTCAATAAATGATTTGATTTAGTCTGTTTAATGCAGTCTTTTTTTACTTATTTACTCAGTGTTTGTGTACATCATTTATTGCACTTATCTTTATATTCCCAAACACAGCCATACCCATGATATCATTTATATACACATATTTTATTACATTTCTTTCTTTTTTTTTTTTTTTTTTTGAGTTGGAGTCTCACTCTGTCGCCCAGACTGGAGTGCAGTGGCTGCTCCCGGCCACCGCAGCCTCTGCCGGCTGGGCTCCAACGATCCTTCCGCCTCAGCCTTCCAAGTAGCTGGAACTACAGACTCGCGCTACCATGCCCAGCTAATTTTTGATTTATTGTGGAGATGAGGTCTCAACCAAGTTGCCCAGGTGGGTCTCGAACCCGCGGGCTCAGGCAATTCACTCACCTCAGCCTCCCAAAGCATTATTACATTTCTTTCCATAGCTTTCGTGATATGCTATGCTGACCCTTCAGAGTCCTATGGTGACAGGAGAGTCTTAAAGAAAATTAGTTGTCCTACACTTTCATTTGTTTATTTAATAATTAATAAATTATTTGATAGACTTTCATTATTTAGTAAACTATCAGATAGACTTTCATTATTTATAAGGATACTATTTTATTATTTCCACTGAAAATAAGATGAAGATTTTTAAAAATTATGTATATGTATATATTAGGCTGATGTATAAGTACATAGAAATTGTTTTGGAATGGTAACACTGCAGCATTGAGAGTCTGTTATTTGCCATTTGGAGTGACAGTGTTGTTTATGAATACTCCTTGCATTTTGCAGATTTGAAGAAAGTTAGTACTGTTCGTGGACAAAAGAAGATGGAGTGTCAAGTGCAAAAAAGTGAACACTTCTTATATATTCTTCTGTTTGAATTTAACAGAGAAGGCAGAAGAGGTAGCTCGAAATATTTGTGCCATGTATGTGGAAAATTTCATTGGGGAAAAGATGGAAAGAAAATGATTTTGTCATTTCAAAGAGAGCCATGTTGACCTGAGTGATTCTCCATGTTCAGGAAGACCACTGAACTTTGATGAACACCATTTAAAACAGCAAACAAACAAACAAACAAACAAACAAAAACCACTACAAACTTATGTATGAATCCAATATTTTAAATTAAGGTGGATCATTAAAGAATAAGAACTACATTTTCAAATAAAATAAATACAAAGTTTTAATAGAAGACTGCCACAGATTTCACAAGCAACCTCTAGTGCTTCACACAAATGCAAATGTCATCTATGAAGGTAATTTCACATCATTTATTGAAACAATAGAATACATGCTAAATAATTCTAATTTCTTCTAAGGAACTCTTCCCTTTTTTAAAAAGATCTAGTGATCATTTCTTTAGATGCTGAAAAAGTATTTATTAAAATTCATAATAAAAGCTTTCAAAAACTTGGATGTAGAAAACAGTAAGGAGATTATTCAAAAAATTAAAAATGAAACTACTATATACCATCCAACAATCTCATTACTGGGTACACATTCAAAGAAAATAAAATTAATATATTGAAATGAATTATTCTCTTTCATGTTTATTGCAGTACTGTTACATTAGCCAAGATAAAGAATATATCCAATGTCTATCAAAACATGGATAAGGTAAATGTTACACACATACATACCATCATTTTCCTTATTCATTTTTTTATACATACACACACACAAATATAAAAGGGGACCTCCTAAAATAACTGTTACTTATTTATAAAAATTGTGTTTTTGTTCTTGCATATTTAAGCTTCATCATCTTTATAGTACTCTGTGTTTGATGCAACACACGTATTGAGATACTTCCACTGTTTTTGAACTTGTCAATTTTGATGTCTCTTAGTGCTTCTGCCATTTTTTCTTTCCCTTCTTCTACATTGGCAAAATATTTCCCCTTGAGGACTCTTTTTATCCAGAGAAACAGCAAACAAAAAAAGTTTCTAGGAAAGAAAAACACCATGTAAAATCAAGCATATGAATGATTTTTTAAAAGTAGAGAGTAGAATCATGATAACCAGAAGCTGGGGAGGAGATCCTTGGGATGGATGAGTAGAGGGAAACCAGAAGAGGTTGGTCAGTGGGTACAAACCTAGTTAGAGAGAAAAAATAAGTTCTGATGTTCTATTACACTGTAAGGTAAATATAGTTAATAACAATGTACTATATATTTGATAGCCAAAATAAATTTTGAATGCTACCACCACAAAATGACAAATGTTTAAAGAGATGGATATGATGATTACCCTGATTTGATCATTGTACATTATACTGAAATATCACACTGTTCTTCATACATGTATACAATTATTGTGTATTAATTATAAATAAACATAAATTTTAAAAATAAGTAAGCATCCAGTGAAACATGAATGGTGGAGATATTGGGAAATTCATATAGGACAGTAGTGTCATGCCTTCTAACAATCTGCTCTGGGGGCATTTATTATATTTTGTACCATATTTTAGCCCTACACAAAGCTTGAAAGTAGACACAGTAGAAAATTGAGAAATTTGTACATCATGGCCATCTGGCATTTCTTGACAAAACAAAACCCTAATTTCAAATTGCTGCAGGAAACAGTGACAAATGCTTAGTGTAGCATTTTATCCCAAGTAGATAATCTAATTCATTATAATCCTAAAATTATACTAATTCTGGTAAGTCAAATGTTGTGGAATACCTTTTTACTTAATGTGTGTGTGTCTGTGTGTGTGTGTTTTATGATTGCTTAAAAATGAATGTTTATTTTTTGAAATACACACACTTACACAGAGATAGAGGGGGGGAATCAAAACATATGAAAGTTACACAAAGGTTCAGATGGAATGAGTAGAAAAATTAAGATTTACTTTTTAGATTTTCAAACAGTTTCCCAGTCTTACCATTCAGTTATAACTGCAATGTATTGTATGCAGTTTTCCATTTGCATATATAAATTATACATTGATGCACAGCTCTACCTATAAAATTGTGCAAATGTATTTTATCTATGCAAGATTATACTTGACTATTTCTCTAAAACATTGCTCTTTTTAATATAATCAGCATTTTTACCTTTTAGTATCAGAACATAGATAGATAGATAGATAGAGGATAGATAGATAGATAGATCTGCTTTATGGTTCTACATTGTATGGCTTTATTAAAATACAGAAATTATTTATGTTAACCTATAATACTAATTAATGTTTTTTCTATGGTTTTGATTTTAGGACAATTATAAATAATGTCTCAGTATTTATGTAAGCATATGTCTTAGTCTGTTTTCTTCTGCATTAACAAAATACCTGAGATTATGACATTTTTAAGGAACAAAAAAAAATTTCTCACAGTTCTGTTGCCTAGGAAGTCCAATATCAAGCAAACATCATCCAGTGAGGTATTTCAGTTTTCACATAACAAAAGACAGACATGCAAGAAAGGATCAATGTTCTCCAACAAGTGCCTTTTATTATGGCATTCCCTCATTCATGAAGTTGGAGACCTCATGACCTAAACACATTCCAAAAGATCCCATCTCCCAACACTGTTGTATTGGAGATTAAATGTCTAGCACAGGCATTTTTCAGGGTACATTCAGATTATAGTGTCTCACTTCTGGTCCTCAAATTTACGTCCTCCTCTCATGCAAAACACATTTATTCTGATCCAATAGCTTCAAAACTCTTATCTTGTCCAATCTTAACTCAAAAGTCTGAAGTTCAGAGACTCGTCTAAATCAGATGTTAGTGAGAATCAAGGCATGATGCATTTTGAGGCAAATTTTCTTACGGCGGTAAACCTGTGAAACAAGGTTGCATGCTTCCAAAATACAGTGGTGGTATAGGCATAAGATAGATATATCTATGAGAAAAGAAAAAAAGGTCGGGAAGAAAGGAATAACAGGTCTCAAATTTAAAACTCAACAGGGTAGGAAATTCTTGGTTGAAAATGTTTATCTTTGAGAACTTTGAAGACTGAACTCCAGTCTTTTTTTTTAACCTGTAGTTTTTCTGCAAAGCCAAAGATACCATCAAGAGAACAGAAAAGTAGCCCAAAGATTGGGAAAAAATATTTAGACAAAGGCCTAACATCTAGGATCTACAAGGAACTCAAACGTACTGAAAAGAATAAAGCAAATAGCCCCATTATAATGTGGACAAGAGATATGAATAGGCACTTCTCAAAAGAAGACATATGTGCAGCCAACAGGTACATGAAAAAATGCTCAGCCTCACTAATCATCAAAGAAATGCAAATTAAAATCACACTGAGATACCATCTAACCCCAGTCAGGATGGCCATAATCAACACTTCAGAAAAAAACAGATGCTGGAGAGGATGCTGGGAAAAGGGAATACTTCTATACTGTTGCTAGGAGTGTAAACTAGTACAACACCTATGGAGAACAGTGTGGTGATTCCTAAAAGATCTAATAATTGATCTCCCATATGACCCAGCAATCCTCCTTCTGGGAATATACCTGGAGGAACTCAAATCATTCTATAAAAAAGACACGTGCACATGCATGTTTATTGCAGCGCTATTCACAATAGCAAAAACATGCAACCAATAGTGCTTCCCATTGAAAGTAGGTTGGGTTAAAAAAAATGTAGTACATATACGTGACGGAATATTACACAGTCATAAAGAAGAACAAATTTATGAACTTTGCAACAACTTGGATGGATTTAGAGTCTGTAATATTCAGTGATCTATCACAGAAACAAAGAACAGAGTACCACGTGATCTCACTCACAAGCAGACTGAACAATTATCATAATACTAAAAAAAGGGATTGGCAGTAGTAGGAAACTGCTGGGTGTGGGGACACACTTCATCAATAAGGGTACCTGATCTCAAATCAGGTGAAGTGAGAACCAAAGTGTGTCCCAAACTTTACCTGAATAGTGACCATTTGTAAACCTACCCCTGAATTGTACCCTACATCTTTAAATAAAAATTAAAAAAAAAAATACAGTGCAATTTACACAATGGAATGCAAAAAAAAAAAAACATGGCAAGAAATATTAAGTCTTAAGGCTTGAGAATAATCTTCTGTGACTCCACATTCTGCCATCTGGATACACTGGGTTTGAGGTTTTGCCCACCAATCCTTGGTGGGGGTAGGGCTTGCCCTCACAGATTAGCAGACCACTGCCCTTAATGTAGCTCTCAAGGGTTGAAGTCAGTGCATGTCATTCCCGCAGGCTGGTGTTTAACACTGATGGCCCTATAGTTATGGGATCCTAGGGGCAGTTCCGCCTTCATTGCTCCACATGACATTACCCTAGTGAGGTTTCCCCACGGCAGTTTCATTTCTGTGGTAGGTTTCAGCTTAGGTTCATGGATCTTTGTGACAATTTTTTGTAATCTACATGGAGGAAATCATGTTGTCACAGTTCTTGCCCTCTGCACAATTGCCAAATAAGTGCCACATGGATATTACCAAGGCTTTCTGCTTCTGCTATCCAGAGAGGTTGCCTGAGCCCTCACATGGGCTGTTAGAGCCAAAGCTGGAGCATTAGAGGTGTGATGCATCAGAATGTGGGGAGAAAAACTGGGCAGGATCCAGTCACTTCTGAATATATGTATATTTTGTGTACTTCTACAGTCCACTGTTTACTAAAGCTGTACAGTTTTTGTAATATGATCATATAGCCCATCAGATATGTTGTTTACTAGACTATGATGTGCTTTGAAGCATAGAGCCTGTAAGTTTTTTTTTTTTCCTGTTGTCCTATACTCTTAGAACTTATTATATTTCCAGGCTCATAGTAGGTACAAAATAAGGGTTGAATGTCATCTCCCCTCCTTGAAACAGTGTAATATCTTGCCTTCTTCCTTTGCTACTCTCTTCTGTCTCAATTTAGAGCAATCTCTCCTGTACCTGCCTGTTCTTTAAATGTTGAAGTTTCCTAGTTCTGTTTGGCACCTAGGTATATTTTTTCACTATTCTTCTCTATTATAATTATTCCTTCATTCACCTGCCTACTGATGGTTTCTGAGTTTGTTCTTTCAGCTTAGATGAAAATATATATTTTCCAGTGTTTATTAGAAATACTTTTCCTATAGGTATCTGTTGTGATTTTACAGCACACTGAGTTAAACAGAATAATCCACAAAGAAATGTAGTATTTGAACAATGGATCTAGAAAAACTAGGTCAAAGCAACATACCTTGGACAAGTCACTTAACCTTCTGTTCCAAGGTTTTCTCATGTGTAAAAGGAAAATATCATAATAAAAGTAATGATTGAATTACAAAGGACAGAGAGTGCTGCACACAGACACCAGAGTGGAAAATGTTGTATGTAGAGTAATTAAACTGTGATACAGATTATTCAGAGGAGGAGAGTGGAAAAAATTACACTGAGTCCATATTATCTGATTTCCCATTCTCATAGAATAGAGTTATAGAATCCCCACAGAAAATTGTCCTGCTTTTCCAAATGCAACAGTGACTTAGCATGTTGTGTTTTATTGATTTCCATTGCAATGTGGAGGGTCTCATATTTTTAATTTATTTAATGTAAATAAAAAGTTTTTACATCATTTTCACTATTAACTTACTCATTAATTTAATTCACTCACATATTAGGTAAAACTCCATTGATTGTCTTCTATTTGCCAATCTCTTATTTGGCAGTGCTGATTTAAAAAAAAATAGATTAGTATGATTTAAACAGCAAAAAATAAGTAATTTTGTGATAAATTCCTTGTATATTTTGAGTAAACAGTCAGAGTAAAAATATATGATAAGACAAGTTGACCTGAACGAATCAGATTTATGTTTTATTGGTTTAAACAGCATTTATTTTGTTCCTGTTATGATCCATACACTCTATTAAGGGGTCATCAGTCCAATGACCAACAGTGTTATCCATTTATGCTTAATGACAATCACTGACTATTTTCAAGAGAGCTATGCTTTTATATTTCACCCCCTTGAAGCCACAGTGACCATATGACATAACGCTGCACAGTAAAACACAAAACGGACTCTGACAGAAAATTCTGAACTATATGTTTGTTATTCTGATAGGAGTGCCACTTTGAGCTTCACCCTCTTTAATTTATTTTCTCAATTCTCCCTGCCTCAAAAATAGATGTAATGTCTGAAACTGCAATATCTAACTGAAACCATGCAGAAAAAGGCACCCTGAATGCCTCAACCTCACCACTATGTAATCTAAGTGTGTAACAAAATTTGCACTTATGCCCTATACATTTATACAATTTTTTAAATTAAAAAAAGAATGTTAGAGAAAAAAACGAATACTAGTCACAAAATTTTATATTTGAAAAGTGAAACAAACGCTTGTGTAATTTAAGGCAGGGATACTGATTATTTAAGTGGTTCTGAGCCTATCCTTCTTATCTAGCCAGTTATATAGAATATTAATGCTGAGAAACTGACTATATATAACAAGGATGATATCATCACATTTCTTGGTTTGTTAACCAAGAAAATTGAGGGACATGTGCACAGAAATGCCCATTTTCTCCAGAATATGTCCATTCAGAAAGGTTATGAAGAATAAAAGTGATCAGATTGATCTCGGGAGCACAGACTTACACTCTCCAGAGATCAACTTGAAAAAATATCATATTAAATACCATTATTTAATACAAAAGCCATAGACATTTCTCCCAAGTTTTTCAGTAATGGGAGAGGACAAGGGGAGTGCTTCTTACCCAGGTTGTCCAAATATATTAGTATGCTGAAGCAATAAGAAGACTGAATTCAATGTCGTTTCCAAGTCAATTTTCATCTGAAGAACACCTTTACATCCTGATAAAGTAAAGATCACAAAATGCAGTAGTGAAGATTTAAGGTAATGACTCTTTAAGGAGACTATATCTTTTCCAGACTACCTTATGTTCCAACAAGGTGCTATCTCCATTACTAGCAAGTGTGAAACACTATTGAGAGCAGAGACGCTTTTAGGGCTATCCAATAAAAGCTCTAAAAACATTAGTGAAAACAAAACAATACCTTAAAAAACAAGCCAGTGTATCTCAAATAATCAGTTTTATGACTTCTTGCTTTTCTGTGTTTATCTGTGCAAATAAGATAGCACACAGAAATTGCTTAACTAAAGAAATGCAACAGAATCTTAAACTAATGGGTATGGTGTGCAATGCTTTAACTTAATGATGTGGCACTTTTTGGTCTATCCCACTTTATATGTAAATTTTTGTAACCCTTATAAATGGAAGATCTCATATAGACTATGGAACATCATTGTGCAGCATAAAAATTATATCAAAATGGTTTTTCTTGATGACATGCACCCATTATAAGGAGCCTATAAAAATGTTATAAACATATTTGGATCTTCTAGGTGATGATTTTTCCTGACAAGCTAATGTGTTGAGCTATAAGTGGAAATGGAGCAATACTGTTGCAAAGAACAAAATGACTACAGTGTCTTTTATGCAAAAAAGAAAAAAAAAGGAAAAAAATACCTCAAGAAAAACGTATATTCTCAAAAAGTCCAGCTGTTAAGTAACCCTTTGAAAATTGCAAATTTCCCTAGATAATTTTTAGGTTTTTTTCAGATTGATCAGAACCATATCAATGAAGATAAAATTGTCTCAAATTTTCACTTTATTAATACAATAATTGCTAAGATTTTTCAAGACTTCCAAAATAAATACTTTTCCTCATGAGTTTTCTATAATTTGAGTTATAGTTTTGCAGAACTAAAAATCTGAACACATTTGAGTCTGTTTTCTGTGGATATCATCTTATAATGGTTTATTTTTTACTTAAATTTTTAACAAAGATATATATTTACAAATTCAATGCAATATTTATATATAATAAATCCATGAAGGTTTGACTAAACTTTTACTGTTCTAAAAAATAACAGAGTAATTATTCATTTTATTTGTATGTAAGCATACTTAAATTCTATATATGGACTTGATTAAAACTAAGGATTGATAAGCATATTAACTAGCCTGCCTAGAAACAAGTAGCCAATTTGTAAGAAAGAATCAAATCTCCATTACACTTTATGACTGTAAACAGAACGATAGAAGATAAAAGGAATGGTGTATATAGCAAGTGTCTACAAATAACACTGACATTTTTAAAAAGTTAAAATGATTTTACACTTTAAAAAACACCTACTTACACAGATGAAAAGTAAATATAGCAGTGACTCCAATTCTAGAAATACAGAGCTTGATCAAAAGTAAATCTCATTATGAACATAGAAAAATAATGGGTATACAAGATCATCACCTAAAGTAATAATTAAATGCATTACAGAAATGGTTAAATAGAGAGGACAATTAAATCCTGAGACAGCAGACCATGAACCAGTGTGGTATGATGGGAAAAGGTTTAGTTTCCATATTCATAACCAATGCCTGGAATTTAATGCAAGTATAAAGTCAGAAGCATGTCTTTAAACCTGAGCAAATTCAGTACTTGGAATTAAGATCAAAATGTCAAGACGAAGCTCTGGAAATTTTGCACTAATTTTCAAAGGAACTAAATATTAATAGCTAAATAGGCAAATTAAATAACATGAGTCATTACAAGCTAAAACATTTTTGTAGTTGCATGCAACAGAGGGATATACTGGTTAGAAATTAACAACCAAACAAAATATTACTTATTAGCAAAGACTTCAAGTGTATTCTCCATAAAGGTAAAGAGTTCCCAAGCTGATAATCATTTTACAAACCAATTCTAGACTGGTAATACCCCAACAGCACATATCAGAAGAAAATAAACAAATAGGAAAAAAGAGAAATATCTCCCTAAAATTTCTGTTAAATCTCTTTCATTCTAAGATTTACTGTATACAAAAATTTAGCAATAACAAAATAAACTAAAAACATAAAACAATCTATTCTAAGATTAATTCCACATGTAGAAAACACAGATAAAAGAAAAATACTTCTGACAAACATCAAATGAGAGGTACAAAACATAACCCTCAAATTTTTACCTTCATTTTATATAAATAATTTAATATAGGTAAACAGCTTATACATCAATATGAAAGAGTAAAACACTAACATAAAAATAACAAAATAGTTAATTTAAAAATGAAATTAGTGGTTAATCAAAGAGTTAATTAGAAATGGATACAATTCTGATTAGAAATACATTTTAGAAAATTATAGACTACAGCACAGAGATATAAATAGATTTTTAAAGAGACATTAAAATAAATAATGATAGAATAAGAAGTCAATGTAAATACATATATACATATAACTATAAATATAAAACTGTATATAATTATAAAGCTATATATGTAGTGATATATATTTGGCTATATATATAGTTATATATGCAACATTGGAAGTTGAGAACAAGGAAAAAATAAGAAATACTTAAATAGATATTAAATAAAATTCTCCAAAATTGATAAATGTCTCAGTTGAAAATAAACACCCCGAACAACAAAAATTCATAAAAGTAAAATTACACCTGGAAATATATAATGAAAATGTAAATTACTGGAAACCAAAATATTAAAATTTTAAAAGTAACCAGAGAGAAAACAGATTATCTACAAAATACAATAGCAAATAATACTTTGTATTATAACAACAATGATAGAACTGTATCTTTAAAGTCTATCATAAAATAGTGTCATATTTCCATTTTTTATCTAGCACAATTGTGAGGAAAAAAATTAAGACAAACATTAAGAAATTTTTTATTAACAATTTCTTACTTAATTAGAAAAATAAAATTAAGTTAAAAAAGTAAACAAATGAAAATTAAAAACTATTGAGAAAGTAAGTAGTAAATACATGGATATTATAAAGGGAATGAATAAAATAAATATATATTGGGAGCATTTGGGAAACAAGTGACTTTTAAGCAGCAAAAAAAAATTTAAGTTAAACACTCTATTAATATTTCATTAAGCACATATAGATATTAGAGTAAAAGTATGCTTAGTTTATAAGCAGTCATTTAATAACAAAGTTAGAAACAAAAATATTAAAAACTGGGTAAATAAAAGGCAGAAAATGACAAAAAAAAATTTAAAAGAAAAATAGAAGAAAAATAATAAAAAGTAAAGAGAAGGAAAAGGCATGATATAAACATTACAAATTAGTCCAATAAACCCAATGTACCCTGCAAAGATAGTGTATTTACATTCCACCTCTCTCTGCTTATTTTACTATTATGTTATGATAAACAAGGCTCGTTGAGGTTTTTATTCTGCTTGTGTAGTCTATTTATGTTATCCTAACAAAAATATTTAGTATATTTTCCTCAAATTGGAGCTCATATTTGAAAAATGCATTTTGTCAAATTAGGCTGAAATCTGTAGCTAGAGATTATTTGATTGTCTCCCATTTTCTGACTCATCTTTACTGAAATTGTCAGTCCATCCTCATTAGGTACCATTAGTGATTACTGTATAAATTTTGCATTTGTTATCAAAGTTGGGTTATTTTGCATTATATTTAATGTTCTTTTTGCTTTGAGTAGATTATCAAAAAGAATACAATGCAGAGACAAGTTTATTCAGCTTTCACACAACTGGGTGGGATTGAATGGTCTTAAAAACTGTGCATTCATTATCATTAACATTTCAAAAAATTAAAAATTACTTTTAGTTTTTTAGTTGTTCTTACTAGAGCAATAAAAATTCAAATGCTGAAAGTCTTCCCCAAACAATTAATATGTAGGTTAAAAAGGTTAGTATGTATAAATGGAACCCATTAATTCATACATATTGTGGCTGGTTGATAAAGAAATATAAATATTAAACTGTTTTAGACTTTTCTATTTTTCAGTATAACTAACTGCAATTCTGTCATATTAATCAGGCTTCCTATGTTTACTATTAACTATTGTTATTGTTTCTTTAGTATTTTTACTTTTTTTAAATTTTAAATGTTTTATTTTAAAGATGTGGGGTACAATTCAGGGTTAGGTGTACAAATGTTCATTATGCAGGTACCCTTGTTGATGAGGTGTGCTTCCCCTCCCCTGGCAGTTTCTCTCAACTGCCAGTCCCACACCCCTCCCTGGCAGTTTCCCACTACTGCCAATCCCTTTCTTATAGTATTATAATAATTGTTCGAAGTCCACTTAGGAGTGAGAACATATGGTACTCTGTTCTTTATTTCTGTGATAGAGCACTGTAATTAACATCTATTATCTTGATTTTTTTAACATCGTGTTCTTCATGCGTTCTTTTCGTTTCTGCCTGAAAAATATCTTTAATATACAAGAAAAAAATGTGTATTTTTAATGCCAGAAAAGCATGATATATACAGAAGGAGCAAATGGCTCACATGGTTAGTATTATTGTGTGTCTGTCTTCACTGTGTGTGCGTGTGTTACATCTTTTCTGCAGCTAATAAAGCTAGATAGAAAGAAAATTGTTTAATTTTTACCAAGAATTTATAAATAAATATGCAAATACATATCTGTAATGATGAAAAAATAAAAAAAGGAACCTCTTAAAAATGCCTTTAAGATTTAAATATAAAATATTGCTGGCATGTCAAATAATTTTTATTCATATTTTAAAAAAAAACTCAAAAATAAATTAGAAATCATATTGTGTTTAATGAGATAAAAAAGTTAAAAATCCTTTAAAGATAAAGGACTGAAAATTATTTGTGGTTTAACTAATTTTTATTGCACCTACGTAGTATCTAAGTCCGCTAGTACCTTAGTGTTCCATTCCATCTTTTATTGAATAAATGGGGCCTCAACATAGTAAGATATAGAAATGCATATTTTAAAAATATAATTATTAGCATGTGGTTGCCTGATATAGAAAAAATGATATCACACTTGGAAGAAAAAGCTATAGACATACATTAGACTTATGATGCTTTAAAAAGTACTTATACCCTCTTTGAGGAGTGTATGCTCTTAGCTTGTTTATAAAATAAGTTACAATTGATGTTCTGCTTTATAAGTACATCAATTTAACAAATACATCTATGTACTCATGCTACATATTCACCTTTAATCACAGGGAGACAAATTAACTAAAAGCATAAGCTATTGTACTTCTTATTTTAGCTCAGAGATGTTGAGCATTGAAAAAAGCATCTCTCCTGCCCTTGCAACCAGGAAAACAAGATAGACAAGATTTAAGGGTTTTTTTCTTAATCTATCAGTTACACAATAAGCAACTAAACCTGCAAAGATAAAGTGGACCAGAATGTGAACGTCATGTAAGCCAGATGCTATGCAAGCCTGCATGCTTAAGCTAGAAGTTTTAATAAATTGCTAAAGGCTACCTAAGAGCTAGAATGTGAGGAGAGGCCTCTGGAGATCAGAGACTTATGCAGCCTCTTTCTTAGAGGGTTTTAGTCCAGGAAGTCTTGCACTCCGACTGACATAATCTTAATTGTTCCCTTAGCTTGGCTAAACTTTAGACATACTCTTTGATTTCTAAGTGCCCTGCTATCTCCTTTCTTAAACATTTAATTTGAAAAACTCACAACTGCAATTTCTTCCTCTGCTCCTTTGAGATGTAAACAGTCTACAACCCAGGAATGTCTTTTTCAAAGACCTACAAACCTCAGTTTGAAGTGTGATTATCAAGAAAGATAGTGTCCTATGTCCCAGTGTCTATGGTAGGACAGGAAACTAACTTTGATTAGCAAACACAAATAACATAGTCACATATACCAAACTTCCTCTTAAAATCTTCCAGTTCTTTTCCAGTAGCTCATCCTAGAGTTTAAAAGTCTCAATGCCCTTTGTTTCAGAGAGGTTGAGTTTATTCTGTCTCTCTTATTGCAATAGTCTTGAATAAAGTCTTTGTCATTTTGAATCATTCAATTTCTTTTTAACAATTTTAGATTATCATAAAGATATGAGTACAAGTAAGAATTACCTACAAAAGTAGGCTGTGTGCAGGGGAAGTTTAGGCTTCCAAGTGGCCCTTACTTCCCCTGGTTTGGGACCAGGTACCCTATGTGTCATTATGTGTCTCCCATTCTTTCCTCCCTCCCTCCGCAGGCAGTACTCAACAGCTGACAATCCCTCCTTTGTGCTAATTTGATTGATGTTCAGTTCCCACTTATGAGTGAGAACATGCAGTATTCTGTTCTTTGTTTTTGTAATAGATCACCAAATATGATGGTCTCTAATTCCATCCAATTTGCTGTGAAGATCAAGATTTTATTCTTCTTTATAGCTGCATAATATTCCATCATGTACATATACCACATTTTCTTTTTTCTTTTTTTTTTTTTTGAGTTGGAGTCTCACTTGTTGCCCAGACTAGAGTGCAGTGGCAGCTCCCAGCCATCGCAGCCTCGACCTGCTGGGCTCCGGCAATCCTTCCACCTCAGCCTTCCAAGTAGCTGGAACTACAGGCGTGCGCTACCACGCCAGGCTAATTTTTTGATTTATTGTAGAGAGAGGTCTCACCAAGTTGCCCCGGTGGGTCTCGAACCCGTGGGCTCAGGCAATCCACTCACCTCAGCCTCCCCAAGTAAGGGATTACAGGCTGAGCCACCAAGCCTGGCTCACATTTTCTTTATCTAGTTCATTTTCAATGGGTAGTGGGGTTGGTTCCACGTTTTTGCTATTGCAAATAGTGTGGCTATAAACACGTGTGCTTATGTCTTCTGTGTAGAATGATTTATGCTCCTCCAGGTATATTCCCAGGAGAGGGATTACTGGATCATATGAAAGGTAAATTTTTATTTCCTTCAGGAATCACTACACTGATTTCCATAGAGGCTGAACTAGCTTGCACTCCTACCAACAGTTGAAGTGTTCCCTTTCCACCATACCTACACCAGCAACTTACTGGAATTAGGTGGTATCTCTTTGTAGTTTTGATTTGCATTTCTCTGATAATTAATGTGGCTGAGCATGTTTCATGCATCTTTTGGCTGCTTTTATGTCTTCTTTTGAAAAGTTTCTGTTCATGTTCTTTGCCCATTTTTAATAGGGTTGTTTGTTTTCCTTTCAGCTTATTTGAGTTCCTTGTAGATCCTGGATATTAGGCTTTTGCCAGATACATAATTAGCAATTTTGTCCTTATTCTGTGGATTGTTTCCATACTCTCTTGATGGCTTCTTTTGCTGTGTAAAATCCTTTCAGATTAGTAAGTTTCCACTTGTCTATCTTAGCTTTTATGGCATTCACTTTTAGGGATTTGGTCAAGAGTCTGTTGCCTACTCCAACATGCATAAGGATGTTTTCTATAAGATTCTTATAGTTTGAGGTTTTACGTTTAGGTATTTCATCCATTTACATTAGATAGTTCTATATGGTGATAGGTAGGAGTTCAACTTCATTTTTCTGCATGTGGTCAACCAGTTTTCCCAGCACCATTTGCCACACATGGTCTCCTTTCCCCAACGGTTTTTATTGGTGTCTTTGTCAAATATGAGTTGGTTCAGAGACCAAGTTTTTGCATCCAAAATCCCTGTCCTGTTTCATTGTTCTATGTTCCTATACTTGTACCAGTACTGGGCTGTTTTATTACCGTAGCCTTGTAGCAAAGTTCAAAATCTGGAAGTGTGATGTCTCCCACTTTGTTCCTTTTGCTGAGGATTGTTTTGTCATGTGTGCTCTTTTTTTTTCTATATGAATTTCTGTATTGTTATTTCCAGGTTTGATAGGTATTGTATTTAATCTGTAGATTGCCTTGGGTAGAATGGACATTTTGACAATAGTGAGTCTTCCAATCCATTAGCATGGAATGTTTTTTTTTTTTCTTTTTTTTTTTTTTGAGTGTGTGTTATGTGTGTCATCATAATTTCTTTTTAGCAGTGTTTTGTAGTTCCAGGTTTTTTGTGGTAGGTAGTCTGACCTTTCTCTCTTGTTGCCTTTACGAATTTTTGTGTGTGCTTACTTTTTGAAAGTGGATTACTATGTGTCTCAGTGATGGTCCTTTCATTTAATATATTGCAGGTATTTTTTTAGTCTCTTACCATTGGATGGTCATCTCTCTAGAAAAATGGGGGTAGTTCTCTTGAATGACCTCATGTTCATGGTGTTCTCATTTTACCTTTCTGCTTTAGGAATACCAATCTGGTATAGGTTTGGGCTTTTTGAAAAAGTTACACAGCTTTCAGAAATTTTGTTTCTTAATTTTTAGGGTTTTTTTTCCCCTGTGTTTTCAAAGGACTGTGTTAATTAATTCCATATTTTGGTCTTCGAGGTCTGAGATTCTTTCCTCTGCTTAGTTGAGTCTCTTCTCAATAGTTGTTACTTGTTACTGATCTTGAGAATGGAGCTCTTTACATCCATTTCTTCAAAATAGGCATTGTTGATGTTAGCAAACTCCATTTTCATTTCCCGTATGATTTCTTTGAGTTTCACTTCATGTTCTCTTGATTCATGTTCATTTGATTCATTCATTCTTTGATTTCTGTGGCTGTCAACTGGAGCAGGTCATTCTGGAGGGTTTTCTTTGTGCTCTGATGGCTGCTTTTTTATGAACTGTAACTACAGTTGTGAGAATTACCAGCATTTCTTTGTTGACCCTTTCTCATTTTACTCAGTGAGAAAGGGAGAAGGTCAATCCTGTGGCAGGTTCTTGTTACTGCAGATTTTCTCTCCCACTGCTAAACTTTTCAGGCCAGTTTTCAGCCCTCTGCTTCATATCACTGATGGCTGGTGAGGAACAGGTGAACCCTCTCAGCATGCCCCAGAATTGCTCACCCTTCCCTCACCCAGCATGATCTCAACTCCCATACATGCTTAGTTTGTGGTGAGGAGACATGGCACCCAGATTCCCATGCCTGCCTTTTTGTTCTCTGTGTGTTCAAAAGACTCCTGCTGTATGTGGGGAGTTTCACCCTTTCAAATACGTTCAGGGTGCCACCTTTAGTCAGGATGCTTGGAAATTCCATGGCCATTGTGCCCTGTGCTGCAAGAGAGGCACCGTTCTGTTGCTCTACTAGGTGCTGGTTGTGAGCATGTCAGTCAGATTTACCCTGAAGGCAATCCTTCCCCATTCAGGATCTACTCCCCATTCTAACTGAGTTCTGGCACCCGCTGAGTCCCAACCAGGACTCCTCCCATACAAAAATTGATGTTTGCACACTGTTGGGAGGGTGGACCGATTCAAAGTGTCTTATAATCACTTAGCCCTCTCTCTGATCAGATGTTCCTTTTGGGTGCACACCTGGTGCAGGGTAGGAGATGGGGGTGTCTGGAATTCCATGCATGTCATGGCTTTCTGGACTCTGTTAGCACAGAGATACCTTCACTGGGTTCATGACGTTTAACCCATCTACAAGTGCTCAAGGTATCTCTGTCTAAGGGCAGCAGAATCTCCACCTTCTATCCTTTGTCATCTTTGACAAGTTTCCAGTGCAATTTTTTATTTAATAACTCAAAGGCTGGAGTGGATTTAAAAAAATGTGGTACATATACACAATGGAATATTATGCAGCCATAAAGAAGGACAAATATATGGACTCTGCAGCAACTTGGATGGATTTGGAGTTGATCATACTCAGTGATTTATCACAGAAACAAAGAACAGAGTTCCATATGTTCTCACTCATAAGTGGAACTTGAACAATTATAATGCCATAAGAAAGTGATTGGCAGTAGTGGGAAACTGTCTGCGGAGGGGGATGGGGACTGGGAGTTGAGGGAAGCTGCTAGGGGAGGGAGGGGCATACCTCATTAACAAGGGTACCGGCATGATCAGTGTTTATATACCTAATCCTGAATTGTAAGTCACATCTTTATAATAATTTTTTTTTTAATTTTAAAAAAGCTCAAAGGAAGATCAGTGAAAATTCTGACAAGTCTCCTCTCAAAATCTTGTCTCAAATAGATTACAGCTTCCACTATTTAGTGTTTACTTTGGTCAGTCTCAACCCACTTGGTTTTTAGAATATGGTTATTAATGTCTCATAGTCTTTAGACACTGGTGAAAATTGCTACAATGGGTGGAGGAGAATGGAGGACACCATCAAAGGTCACCCAGGCATACCTCTCAGCACCCCCAGATTTTATAACATCTTTACCTTTATTGTGAATGTGATCAAAATGCAGCCTGATGTCAGTTCCACTGATAGAAAAGAACAAAAAAAAGAAAAATCTGTGACCCCTGTGAAGGGTCAGAAACATGTTTTAGGCCCAGAATTACATTAAGATTAGGGCAGATATTAATAAAGACCATTTTTGATACCAAGGGTATGTATGAAAATTAGAGAATCTTCCTCTGGGTCACCTCTGTAGGACTAAAGAGAAGAAAAGAAAGATAAACCAAAGAAGGAAAAGATGAAGGAAGAGAAAGAAATAAAAAGAAAGCAAGAAAAGAAGGAAGGAAGGAAGGCTGCCTATGTGTAAATACTATTTATTAGTTGACAAGTTTGTTTTTTTTTTTCTCATAGGCATCCCCAATAGTAATTTTGACTACTTTAAATATATATTAGGGTTGAACAAATATCTTTAAAAAAATGTGTAGCCGGGGTCGGTACCTCAGCCTGTAATCCCAGCACTTTGGAAGGCCGAGGTGAGTGGATTGCCTGAGCCCGCGGATTTGAGATCTGCCCAGGGAACTTCACGAGACCGTGTCTCTACAATAAATCAAAAGCTAGCCGGACGTGGTAGCACACACCTGTAGTTCTGGCTACTTGGAAGGCTGAGGTGGAAGGATTGCCAGAGCCCAGCAGGTCGAGTTGCGGTGACTGGGAGTGTGCCACTGCACTCCAGTCTGGGCGACAGAATGAGACTCCAACTCAAAAAAAAAAATTATAGCTAAGTTGTAGATTATGGCAGTCATGTCTTTTATTTTTTAATTTCAGAGAAGGAGATTCTGTAACAAATAAGCAAGAGGTGAGTACATACTGAGTTCCATGGATTGGATTTGAGTGGGCACTATTGGCATGCATTCTTGTTCAACATATATGCAGATAGATATATACAATCATAAATATAAAAATGGGTGTCAATATGGTATACACATATAAAAATATGTTTTAAAATGTAGAGTATAAGACTATTTTTTTAAAAAATCAACATTAATATATACCTGTGATAGTATTTATTTGTACAAAAATAATGAGTACTATTGGTTTTTCAGCTCTCTCAGCTAAGACCTAAAAATAATTAAATTTTCCATTATAAAAAGCACACTCAGCCCCCAGGTCTTCCTTTTAAAATGTTACTTTAAAAAGATATTTTTTAATACATGTCTAGATCTTATTTTTAGATTAAAACTTTTAAATAAACTTGGGGAAACTAGAAGTGAAAAAAAGTGATAGAAGTATGTCAAAAGCAAACTGAAGTCAACATAATTCTCAGTGGTCAAAGTTCAAAAAAGTTAAGCAACAGAATAAATAATGATCTTATTAGAGTGTAACTCAAAGAATAAAAATAAATATTCTGTACTGACAGAGATAAATAATTGAATAACTTATATGATGAAGAAGGTCAACCTTTCTTATAGAAGAACTCCAAATAATGAATGTATTAAAAATGATGGGAAAAAGTAATTAACCTTTATGACGCCAACTTAAGAATTGCTATAGACAAAATCCATTGATATATGTGAGAAGTAATAGTTGCATTTAAGAAGAAAAGACAAAGTCTCAAATTATACCTCCCAAAATGTTTATTAATAGCTATGCTGCTTTTAACAACTATACACTATTTTTAAAAAGTATTTTTATTTTATCTAGCTGAATCTTAATTTCTTTACACTTTAATACAGCTTAGCTTTAGTGACTCACTTCTAATTAGTAGAGTATAAAAAAAGAAAGAAGATACATTTATTGTGAAGAAACCTGAAAGACACATTCTTGACCAAGTGGTAGGTATTAACATCACCAGTAATTAGTCATGTTATCATGTATACACATGGTATGTTGTACAAATGGTATAATGAGAAGTCACTTTAAATATGTATTATTCTTTCCTAAAGCAATAACCTTAATCTAAGAATGTGAAAAACATAATGCAAAGTTAAGTTAAAAATTATTCTACAAAATAATTGAGCAGTATTCTATCTTGTAAAGGCCACAAAACAGTCTAAAGATTGAAGGAGTCTGATAAAACATGACTAAATGCAAAGTTGTTAAAGATAAATGGGAATTATTTAATTGATATGAATACTGACTTTCATACGGGTGATTGCAAAAAAAAAGTATATTAACAAATAATGCCTGTGAAATAAAAGCTTCCTACTGTTATTGACACCTACTCAAAATAATTTTAACTTAGTTTGCTTTCTATTTTTATAAGATAATTTAAAGTTATTAGCCCTTGGGAAATATATAGAAGTACCTGGGGAGAAGAGATGGAAGGGCAGAAATAGGCTTTCTTTTTTTTTTATTTCTTTGAGAATGATTTTATTTTGATGTTTTGGGGGGAAATTTTTTTTTCTTTTGATTTTTTTATTATAAAGATGTTGGGTACAATTCAGGGTTAAGTATACAAACGTTGATTATGCAGGTACTGTTGTCAATGAGGTATGCCCTTCCCTCCCCTAGCAATTTCCCTCAACTGCCAATCCCACCCCCCTTCCCTGACAGTTTCCTCCTACTGCCAATCCCTTTCTTATAGTATTGTAATTGTTCAAGGTACACTTATAAGGGAGAACATATGGTACTCTGTTTTTTGTTTCTGTGTATTTTCTTTTGATTTTAAAAATTTCTTTACTTTTTTAAAATTTTTATTGTAAAGATGTGGGGTACAATTCAGGGTTAGGTATACAAACGTTGAACATGCAGGTACCCCCTTTTTTTAATCAATATTTTTTTTATTTTAAAATTGCGGGGTACCATTAAGGGTTAGGTATACTAATATGCATCGTTCAGGCACCCTTGTTGATAAGGGGTGTTTCTCCGTCCCCAGACAGATATTGACTACCATTAATCCCACCTCCCTTCCCCTCCTTCCCCATAGTTTTCCACCACTGTCAATCCTTTTCTTATAGTATTACAATAGATGTTCAAGGTCCACTATATGAGTGAGAACATGTGATACTCAGATCTTTGTTTCTTTGAGAGATCACTCAGCATTATAGACTCTAGTTCCATCCAGGTTGCTGCGAAATTCATGATTTTGTTCTTTTTTATGGCTGCGTAGTATTCCATCATGTTTACTCCAATCCAAATTTTCCATGATTTGTATAAATTAAAGGA
>CAUYQG010120741.1:0-15352 GCA_963574415.1 Tarsius wallacei | reverse complement strand
ATTGCCTGAGCCCGCGGGTTCGAGACCCGCCTGGGCAAGCGAGACCTCATCTCTACAATAAATCAAAAAATTAGCCGGGCGTGGTAGCGCGCGCCTGTAGTTCCAGCTACTTGGAAGGCTGAGGCGGAAGGATCGCCGGAGCACAGTAGGTCGAGGCTGCGGTGGCCAGGAGCGGCCACTGCACTCCAGTCTGGGCGACAGAGTGAGACTCCAACTCAAAAAAAAAAAAAAATCAGAATCATCAGCTTAAAAGATAAATACTATAACTTCTACACAATGCCAAACCATTCCTTCAAACTAAAATACAGCTGAACAGAAGATCACATCATTTTTATTTTTACCATTCATCCCAGCACCTATAGTGTGAAATTATACAGATCAAGTAGAATAAGATAATTGCCTGACTGCAGCTCAATTGTTTCCCTCAGCTTCATACTGCGTTCTTTTTTATTACAAAGATGTGGGATACAATTCAAGGTTAGGTATATAAACGTTGATTATGCAGGTACTCTTGTTGATGAGGGTGCCCCTCCCTAGCAGTTTCCCTCAACTGCCAATCCCATCTCCCTCCCCTGACTGCTCCCCACTACTACCAATCCCTTTTTTATAATATTATAATATCACATTCTTATTTAAGTAGATAAATGAGAAAAACATTTAAATTGTTTCCCTTGCTTACAATTATTGGGATCATCCCTAGATGCTCTTGATGCTTCTCTTTACCTTTACAGTGAAGGTATTGCTGGATGAATCTAGATATATTTCAATTATTGTATTATCCAAGAGTTAGAAGCAAAGCATAAAAATTGGGTTCAGTGTAAAGATTACCTCATAAGGATAAGAAGAAAAATAAAAGGAATAACAATGTGTCAGTACTGGAATTTATTCATTCAATAAATTATTATTTATCACCATTTTGTGAGTCGTATTATGCTTATGAAAAAGCAAAAATCCCGTGGCATGCAAAGTTGCATTACACAGCTTTTGCCCTTAAGGATTTTTATAATTTTGTAGGATAAAGCAGACAGATGCATACATAATTACAAATTAAGTTTGCTTGTATCCTCTGAGTGGTGCAATCTAAATTCAATAATAAAACAAGAGGGAAGTATCTTTTAGAACTAAGATAATTGGCAAAGGCTTTAGTTTAAGGAAGCTGTATTTGGCTTGGTTCTGAACTGTCTGTCACATTATAGCAAACGCCGAGGCAGGAAAAGTTTGTACTTGTTCAGGGAACAGAGTGCCTAGTTCAAGTGGGTTGAAACAAATTATCTTAAGGAACCTTGGGAGGTAAAGCTTAGAGGGGAGGCAAGGAAAAATGTACAGATCAGTAAGCTCTAAAAATCACTCAAGTTTGTCAGCAATTTTCTTTTTTGGTCAGTTTTTCACCCTTGCAATCTAATCTGTTGCAACTATGATTTATGTCTTATCAAATTGAAAAAATAACCATGCATGAATAAGAAAATTTTCTAAGTGTGAAACATTTTTCTGTTTCTTAACCCCCACATCCCAGTCCCTCATGTTCTTTCTAACCAGTAACCAGGGGGTCCTTTGCATCAACCAACCTGGTTTAGACTCTGCCTTTGCTATATTATTACGTCTGACTGCACCCCCATTTCCATATATCTTCACCTGTCAGATGCCTACCAATCTATTCAGACCCAATTCAAGTATTACCTCTTTGACAAAAGCCTTCTCCAATCATTTCGGCCCTAAGAGATCCCTTTTTCCTCGTATACTATACAATTAAGATTGTACCACTCACATGACCCATGTAAACTTGATTTTTTCCACTTTTTCCTCACACTCGGACTTACTTCTTCACATTGATTCAAACTTGTATATACATATTTCCTCATGCCTAAATATTTTCTCAGCACATTGTACTCTACATACCTCCTGCAGAATTTACTACCTTTACAAAGTATTTTTCTAAAATTTATAAATTATTCCAGAGTAAAAAGTTTATTTTTGTGTAACTGTCAAAGTGAGACTTACTGGACGATGTTTTTTCTATAATTATATTGACTTGTTTCTCTCTTTTATTTATTTATGACTAGGAAAGTTGATTGCTTCACATTATCTACAAGAATGCCTAATTTCCCCCAGTTATTAAGTTTGCCTAATACCACTCTCAAAACTTACAGGAGCTATAGCATGTCCATTTAATAACCAGTGGGAAATGACACAGGAAGAAATGAAAAATTACAGATTAAAGACACTAGCATTAAAATGTTCCAGTCAACGAACCCAAAAGAAAATATTAAGATTATGTATTTATGGGAAAAGGATGCTAGACAGTCATGATAAAATAGGTCTTCAAATGTTCTGTATATTCATAGTTTAAACATATATATGTATGATGCATAATTAAAAGCATTCTAGATGCACTGCTTTGCATGCAATGGGATCTCACAAATACTGATGGACTAGTAATAAATATTTTCTTTTTCCTGCTAAAATGTCTCTAATTCGTACCTCATCTATTACCATTATTATTCCTGCTGCATTCTCAAAAAATAAACTTTTTTAGGGGAAGGAGAGGAGTTAAAAAAATTAAAAAATAAAAGTTTTGGAAAACTTTTGATTATTGTCAGCAAGTAATTATGCAAGACTTCTAGCATATAATTAAAATACTCTGTTTTAAATATAATGTTTGCTAATATTTTCAGACAGTAAAATAAATAGAAAGTCTATGTTTAACCAAATACATCAATGTACTTATTTCTAAGTCTTGTTTAAGATTGATATGAGAAACTTTTTTGGATGGATGATGGCACTTAGCTGAGACTGAGTATGGAAATATTATAATTCTAAGGCCCCAAAGCTTCCTATTGCCTATGTTTATTTGCAGCTGGCCCAAAACTAATTTTTCAGTTAATGAGTGACCCAGGATATGAGAGAGCTGGTTGGTTTATTTCCTATGGTGACAATAAATTGGACTGCTTTCTAGAGAAAAAAGGAAAATAAATTTTATGTTTTTAACTGCAAATTTCTACCTACTTTTAAAGTAATAATTTAAAAGAATGCCATTTTTGGATTCTCAGACATTCAAGCTCAGAGGAAACTATTAGAGATTTTCTAGTTTCAATACCCTTGGAAACAGTTTACAGACAAATAAACTCAAACCCAGAGAGTTTAAATGATTTCCAAGGTCATCCATTAAAAGTGGAGTATTTTTTCACTTTTCTATTAAAAGTTTTATCGATGGTTGTGATATTAACAGTTATACAACTTAAACAGAAATGTTAATGACTACATGATATATTTGGTAAACACAAATTCTGTTCTCTCTCAGTGACTTTCAAGACTCAAGAAGACACTAGTTATCAACTCACTTCAGTTATATTTTTCTGCTTATTCATTTGATTCTTCATTCATCTATGATTTTATTATTTTATTTTTTATTTTTTTATTTTTATTTTTATTTTTTATTTTTTGAGTTGGAGTCTCACTGTCACCCAGACTGGAGTGCAGTGGCCGCTCCCGCCCACCGCAGCCTCGACCTGCTGGGCTCCGGCGATCCTTCCGCCTCCGCCTTCCGAGTAGCCGGAACTACAGGCGCGCGCTACCACGCCCAGCTAAGTTTTTTTGATTTATTGCAGAGATGAGGTCTCGCCTGCCCAGGCGGGTCTGGAACCCGCGGGCTCAGGCAATCCACTCACCTCAGCCTCCCAAGGCGTGGGATTACAGGCTGAGCCACCGAGCCCGGCTCATCTATGATTTTAAACGTGTATACTCTAGTCAGTTTTCTTTCTTTTATTTATTTATTAGTTTTTATTTATTTTTAATTTTTAAAAATTGAATCGGAGTCTTACTGCTGCTCAGGCAGGAGTGCAGTGGCACTATAACAGCTCACCAGAGCCTTAACCCCCAAAGCTCAGGCAATCTTTCCACCTCAGCCTCCCAAATAGCTGGGACTAAAGGTGCATGCCACCACACCGGGCTGACTAATTTATTATTATTATTGTTATTTAGAGATGAGGTCTCTCCATGTTGCCCAGGTTGGTCTTGAACTCCTGGGCTCAAGCAATTCTCCTGCCTTGGTATGCTGGGATTACAGGTGTAAACCGCAGTGCTTGACTATTTTTAATTTTAGATTCAGTTTTGTACTACCTTAAGAAAGTAGAAAATTCAGGAGAAAGACATTACTTTTGCCTTCTTTTTTTTCTTATTCTTACTTATCAGAGCATTTTATATTAAGCTTCATATAATCCTACAAATTGTTTTATTTTGTTGTAAATTATTTGAAATATATGACTCATCAATTGGAGCTTGTTTTAACTTAGACATATTAAGGTGAGATAAGACAAAGTTAAAACTAGCTTTTTTTAATGATCAGACTGTAGATACGATGAAGTAGCAGAACTCAAGTACATTGTCTTGTTTGGGGGAATTGGCAACCTGCTATTGTTAATACTAGCTGTATGTTCCTTCAAAAAGATAAACAGACAATGACTGTTCAACAAAGTATTAAGTCTTAAAATGCTCCAGAGTGTATAGCAAAGAAAGAGTACAGGGAGGAAGAGAGAAAGGGAGATCCACTAGAGAAGACTCATTAAGAAATCTTTCAGCCAGGCGTGGTGATTCACCCCTGTAATCCCAACACTTTGAAAGGCCAAGGTGAGAGAATTGCCTGATCCCAGAGTTCAAGGCCAGCCTGGGCAGTTTAACAAGACCTCATCTGTACAACAAATCAAAAAAATTAGCAGGACGTGGTGGCGTGCACCTGTGATTCCAGCTTCTTGGAAGGCTGAGGTGGGAAGATCGCCTGAGCCCAGCAGGTTGAGGCTGCGGTGGCTGTGAGCATGCCATTGCACTCTAGCTTGGGTAGCAGAATGAGGCTCCAACTAAAAAAGAATTATCTCAAGAATCATTTTTGGTGAAATCATTTGTTGATATCTCTGTGTTCCTACATTCTATGGACATGATGGAACATGTATTTTGTGAGGTTCCCCTATCTACTTGTTTTTCAATAAATCATTACTTGTTTATCTTTTTTTCTATCCTCCTTTTATTAAGTAAATCTATGCTCTCTTTCCTTGTTAAACAATAGCTGACATGCTTCATTCATTTCCCACCTACTTAAAACCTGAAAAATTGTATTTTATATGGAAACGAGTAAATGGGCATGTTCGATTCTTACACATTTTAGTAACAATAGTATAAACCCACATTTACATATTTTCATTATTTCTAATAAACTAAACATATATTTGAAACTCCTTTCCTTGGTTTCAGGATTAAATTGCTTAAATGGAAATAAGACAATATTTTTAAAAAGTATTCTTTAAATAGTTTACTTGTTTGATTATTGTTTAGTCTACTTCATATATGGGCACATGACTGATTCAGGTTTAAGGAAAAATATAATTACTCCTTAGTAGCTTTTTTGTTTTTGCATTCAAGTTCACTTCTAAATTTGTTGTTAGATCTAGTGCCATTCAGCACTTGATATCTACTAGATAAGACCCACACTGGAGATGGGAAAAGTGATAAAATATATATAATATATAATATTTTCTATTTTGGTTCATGAGGTATGTTTTACTCCGTGAAAAATATTAATATTTGTGTAGCTTTTGAAAACAGAAACATTATTTTGTGAGTTATGTTAGATTTTGCCCATAAAAGGTAGAACTCTATTAAATTTTACCTTAATTTCATCTTTAAAATAATCATAGCAGGATAATTTTCATAAATATTAATTTTTGCTTTTTTCAATTTCAAGAGCTTAACGAAGTCTTCATTTTTTCCCCTCAGACAGTTGCTGATGGCTAGGATTTTGAGAAATACACTGGATCATTTTTTGAAATTTGTGGAGCTTGTAATCAGAGAAGGGACTTCAAAAAGTAGAAGAGGAAAAGAGTCATATCGAAGAAAACTTTGAACTTTTAATAAGGCAGAGAAGGGAATGGGGGTGGATGGACATCAGTGTACCTATTTGCACATAATGTCCCAGACTAAAATGCTGCTGTGGGATGCCAAATTAGATAATAAAAATACTGTGAGAGGATCATCTCTGAGAATGACAATAGAAGTGCTTCGGCGACAGGTGGCAAGAACCAGCACTGAGAGCAGTACCAATTTACACTCTCACCAACACAGAAACATGTTAACTTCGCTTACCTCTGGCAGCATTTAGTATCTGAAAAAGTATCAGTTTTTACAAATTGGATGGATTAAAAATGTCTCTTTTTGATTTGCATGTCTTTAATTATGAGTGAGGTTGAATATCTTTGTATATATTTGATGACCATTTGCATTTTTTTACTGTGAATTGTTTGACCATACCCTTTATTTTTCTATTGGATTTTTCTCTTTTGAGCTTTTTATAGTGGCATTTTTTCTGACAGAAGACTTAAGTTTTTATGTAGTCTTATCAGTTTTTCTGAGTTGTGTTTTCTTTTAAAAGAATTTCCTCATTCCAAAAGTATAAACATATCCATTTACACTTCTCTATAGAAATTATAAGTTTCACCTTGTTAAATATTTGCCCAGTTCTCTGGAATTTATTTTGATTTCAGACATGAGTGGGGATACAGATTTTTTTCCCCAAAATATAAGCCAGTATCTCAGTATAGAGCGTACCATCTACAGGTGAGGAAGTGAGGCCTAGAGCAATGAAACGACTCACCTATGATTGCTAAGTAAGTTATTAGCAAAGTTGAGAATAGAAATCAGGTCTCTTACTTTTGGTATGCAATTTTCCCAGCAAAGTACACTGACTGATTGCCATCTTTTCTGCTTAATTAAGTACTTTTCTGACTTGACAGCATTGTGATTTACTCCAACCTAGTAAAACTGAATGAAAAAGCTTTTTAATTATAAGCAATTATATGCTTGCCACCAGAAAAGTGTGAATTTGAAAATGATTTATGTCCTTGTATAGGGGAGATCTATACCAGGAACTTCAGAGAGAGACCAGCTGCACTTTAGACTGGGATTTGGCATAAGTTGGGAAGGTATAAATCACAATGCTATCATGAGAGGTGGTTGGGGTAGAAATGAGAATGAGGTAAGAGGAGAGAACTGGACTTCTTTGTATTTTTCTCTTAGGTCAAACCTTACAGAGTTACTACTTGGAGATTATTATTAAGATACTCCCTAGTTTCCTCCAGATTAAATTAATAATAACAGCTTTCATTTATGGGGATTTAGTCTGTGTCAGATACTTTATAAGGATTTATATTAATTATCTCTGGTCCTCAGTTTACAGATAGTACAGCTAGTAATTGTTGAGCAAGAATTCAAACCAGATCAGTTTGACTCCAGAGTTTCTCCTCTTTTAATTACATTTCGGTTCTTTCAACCTTTATTTTTTTCAGTAATTCTGCTTTTGAATTTTAGTTCAGAAATTTGTTATCATAAGAAAACACAGCATATAAAATTTTCCTAATGTAATTAATTAGATAGAGAATTAATTATGTTCAGTTTCCTGTCCTATAGTTTTAAATTTTCAGTTTTCCTTAGGAAACAGTGCCATCTTGCCTCCAAATGAGAAATAGCTACTAGATCAATACTTGTAAAATGTAATTATTCTGACTATAGTTTTAACTTATATCCACTCATTCTACAATATTAATTGAGCACTTACCAAGGTCCAGTCACTGTACCAGGCACTAAGGCTACAAAGATTTGACTCTGATTCTTGAGGAGCTCACAATCTAGTAAATATAGATATGCTTATAAAAATCAAAATGAAATCTGGGATGTAATATAATTGAGATGTGTGCAAAATAGTATGAAGCAATGAACACTGATTGGAAGTCAGGTCGGGCAAAGGCTTACTGAGGCAGTGAAGACAAAAGAGAAATGGATGAGCATACTAAGTAAAGGAATTACTAATAATTCTACAATTTTAATCATCCATTAAAATATTTGTTAAAACACAGATTTTATGTGCTAATTATTTATTTTGCATGATACACATGAAAACAAATTCAAAACTATGAAAAGATTTGCTAATATGCCCCCCCAATTATCTTGTAGACCACCAATGGTAATGTGTCCACACATTGAGAATCATTGCTCTATTAGAAACACCAGCGTTGTCCACAGAACTCAGTGCAGCTGCCTGTTTTTTTAAAAAAATATATAATTGGACTATTTGCTGTCTGTTTGGGCTATGTATTTCTCAGGCAGTGCTAAATGGGTGGCATTTCTTTTTTTCTTCTTCGGCTAGAGAGAAGTAAGACACTGTATTGAGTATAGTCAGGTAAACCCCTGCAAAGGAACTGTGCTGGGATTAAGGAGGACTTTATAAATGTCCAACATGAATAGAAAATATAACTTTGACAGCTACAATTATAGGCATCAAAGGAAGGTATGGAACATCCAACTGATTTGTAGAATAATTTAGCCTTCTTGCATAAGATGTCAACTAGACAAGACTGGCAAACATGTGGCATATATACCATTATATGTATGTCACATAATTTCACTGACATAAGAAAAATTAAAACCATTATCTTCTTAAATTGATAATTTTTTGTTACTGTTACCGACTTCCATGTTTCATTTAAAATTTTAAATATAAAAAATTTAGGTTTTTTATTATATTGAGCATGAAAATACCTAAGTTTGGTTTCAAATAATACAAACAATGAGTTAATCTATTGATGACTCTATGAATAGATTTGCATTTGGCAAGCAAGAGTAACAATAGAAAACACAGTGTTTATGCATATTATAAAACTTGTCTAATATAAACATAAAAGCTGACTGAATATTGAACTTTAGTCATTTCTCGACTATGTTATTTTGCTCTTTAGTTACAAGCATTGATTGTACCCAGTATAGGACCTTCACAATGAGTTTGGACACTATCATTTGATTTCATTTTGAACTTGAGTGTTGCAATGAGTTTTGGATTTATTATTTGGCTTATTTAGTGATGTATTATCTTAAACTTGTAATAACAGAGCTCCAAATTTGATTATTAGATTTATTTTTATTTTATTAATAATCTTTATTGAGATATAATTTGCATACCATACATATAACCCATTTAAACTGTACAATTCAATATTTTTCTATACTCACAGAGTTGTGTAGCTGTCACCATAATCAATTTTAGAACATTTACATCGCCCCCACAAAGACCCCTTACTCATTAGCTGTCACTCCCCATTCTCCTCTAACCTCCTTCCCCAGTTGATCTGTGCATTAAACATAATTTCTAAATTCATATGGAAATTAAAGGGATACAGAATAGCCAATGTATTCTTGGAATATAACATAAAATTGAGGAACTCAGATTTCCCAATTTCAAGTCTCCTTACAAAACAGCATTAAGACAAATAGAGGAGTGGGGAGAAACTTATAGATCAATTAAATAGAATTAAGAGTCTACAAAAAAATCATTACATTTGTGGTCAACTGATTTTTGACAAGGGTGCAAAGATAATTCACTTGGGGAAATATAGTCTTTTCAACAAATGGCAAAGGAAAAAGTGGATAGCCACATGCAAATAAATGAAATTAAACTTTTTCTTCACATCACACACAAAAGATTAACTCAAAATGAATCATAGACTAAAATGTAAGAGCTAAAACAATAAAACTTTTATAATAAAACATAGGTTCAAATCTTCTTGATTTTGAGTTAGGCAATGATTTCTTAGATATGACACAAAGAGTACAAGCGATACAAAAATAAATTGGACCTCATCAAATTTAAATATTCCACTGTACTCCAACCTGGGTGACAGAGTGTGACTCTGACTAAAAAAAAATAAATAAATATTTTGCTTTGCAAGCAATATGGTCAATTAGTGCTCGCTTCGGCAGCACATATACTAAAATTGGAACGATACAGAGAAGATTAGCATGGCCCCTGAGCAAGGATGACATGCAAATTCGTGAAGCGTTCCATATTTTTACTGATAAAGGACTTTGGCAAAGTCTCAGGTTATAAAATAAATGTGCAAAAGACAATCGCATTCCTCTACTCCACTAATAAGCAAACAGAAACCCAAATTTTTTGATTTATTGTAGAGATGAGGTCTCACCAAGTTGCCCAGGCGAGTCTTGAATCCACGGGCTCAGGCAATCCACTCACCTTAGCCTCCCAAGGTACGGGATTACAGGCTGAGCCACCGAGCCTGGCTATTAATGTTTTTAAGAACTCTTTTTTGTGATTGCTATCCTTTTCTTTGCTAAATGTTCAGTTCTCACTATCTTGCCTTTTAATTTTTTAATGTTATTTTTAACTTTAAAAAATTAGTGTTAAACACATAATTAGCCAGATTTTAGTGCCTATGCTTAAGTTAATTCTTTTGTAGCCTTCTGTTCTTATTTTGTGGATATTGCAGCCTTTCATATGTCTCTGAAAATATTAATGTTACTTTTATTTTTTATTGCACAGAACCTTTTAATTTTAACTTAATCAAATCTCATTCTCTTTAAGGTTTTATAACTTAGAAACGGCATTTTCACTCTATGACTATACACACTTCCTCCAATATTTTGCAAGAGTTTTGCATGTAGCTATTTAATGTATTTAGAGATTATTTTTGAACATGGCTTGAGGCAGGAATAAAAAATGTATTATTTTTCCAAACTAAAAACACTTTTATAACATTCCACAATGATTTGTTGGAAGGCTGACATTATAATGTATTACTTGCTCATATGTATGGAAATGTTTTCTGGGCTTCAGTCTGTTTTATTGATTATTTAGTCAATTCTTGTTCCAACTCAGAATTGTTATCATTACTATAGTTATTTAATGTGGTTTGATTGCCTTCATTCTATTTCTTCATAAAATACATTTTGGCTATTTTTGCCTAATTTTTACACACACACACACACACACACACACATATACACTTAAAAATTAATATTTCACACTTTATGTAAATAGTGCTGGAATTCTGGCTATGGTTACATCTTATAGCAAACAAATTAAACTTGTGACCTGAGTAAGCAATAGCATCTTTTATTTAACCATCACTTATTTGTATGTTGTAAAAAATTATCTACCTAATATATTTTTGACCTTTCTTGCCTTTTCAACTTTCATCTTAATTTTGGTTTAAGTATATTTTCATTAAGCAACACAAAATTATTTTATTTTATTATATGAATCTGAATTAATCTCATTTGGTTAAAGAGTGTAAACTGTTCACGTTTTTCACTATAAAAATAAATCTGATTACTGGCTTCTTTGCTCATCACAGATTCATGTCACCCATGGTTTTTTCATTGATTCATTTATCCCATTATTTTATTTGAATTTATCTAGTTTTATTAATCTAGTTTTCACAAAGAATATGTGAATGCTAAATTTCCTGAATCTTTGCATATCTGGAGATAGTTGTTTACCTTAATACATAATGATCATTTTGCCTTAGATTTAGAGTTCCATGATGTAGATAAAATTCTGATAACAATGTTTTTTATTGTGGGAAATAATAATTTTCTTCTGTTACAATTCAGAAGTTTTATGCCTGTCTCTTTTCAATTTTTCTTTTTAGCATTCAGTGAACCTTTTAAAATTAAAAGTTAAAATCTTCCTTCATCTCAGGGAATTCTTTCCTTTTTCTTAAAAGTCATTTCATCTCTTCCTTGCCTCAATTCTTTTTTGAAAGTCTTATTAAATGAATAATGGGTTTTTCCTTTACAGTATGTTTTGGGAAATTTCTCAAGGTGTATCTATTTCCTAGGAGAATAATTATCATTTTAGTCATATAATATTATTCAGTATTTATATCAACACATCTCCTTCCATCTCTCTTTGTCTATCTGTGTCTGTGCCTCTGTGTCTGTCTGTCTGTATCTCTCTCTCTCTCTGAGTGTGTGTGTCAATTTTTAATTTTCAAGAGCTCTGCCTTTGTTTTATTTTATAGCAGGCTGTTCTTTTAGAACAGCATAAACAGATTCATGGTTTAAAACTCTCTGACAACACTAATTTGTATTTTTTACAAGTTCCCTTCTTTTCCTTCTTTCTCCACTTCTTCCTATTTCTCTAGCACCTAACATTCTCATTGTTTATGGAAGGCTTTTTCCTGTGTGCTTTCATTTTCATTCCAATGCCTCTTCAACATTTAAAAATTTGTACATTTATTGATGGAGGACAGACACAATTTTTAGGATAGGTAATAGACTTTGTTTCTTCAGCAGCCATGAGTGTTCCTTTCCTCGAAGGGTATGTCCCTGGGGAAAAGAGCAAACTCCTGGTTAGGCAGGATATGAGGTGAAGGTGCTGTGGAAAGCTGGGAGGGTAGGCACACAAGCCAGAGCCCCAGTGGCCTTCACCGATGGCCGTGATTTCACAGCAGGGTAGAGGTGCTATCCCTTCAGCAGAGACCTGAAACTGGTACAACCTCTGCTATGTGTCTTTCTTCAGCCTAACGACTTGCTCTATGGGTCACCACGCTCCTCTCCAGAGCCACAACTTTGTTTAAAGGTTCTTTCATTTTTAAAGATCTAAAACCAGGGACAAATATTAGATCCCGTTGCTCTTTGTACAAGGCTTAAGGAAAAATGTAATATACCTTCCTATCTGGTAGGTTGTTCTTGATTAAATACCACAATAATTAGCCAGATTTTAGTGCCTGTGCTTATTTTAATTTAATTTTTTTGTAGCCTTCTATTCTTATTTTGTAGATATGGTGGCCTTTCATATGTCTCTGAAATTATTAATGTTATTTTTATTTTAAAATGTGTCTTCTCTCTTCCAGATGCATTTTGTTCTCTTGGAGAGTGGCATGTAATGCCACTCTGTCGTTTTTCAGGCAGAGAAGGTTCGCTGCTTCTCAAGGCTCCTAACTCATCACCTATCACAAGGTTGTCTCACTAAGCCTGCACTTGTATTCAAGCCTTTCTCAGCCAAGGACTTTCTCTTGTTCATTGCCCCCAAAAGTATTCTCAGTGGCCATGCATCATGGTCCACGTGCTGCTGCCTCCCAGTCCCCAACCCCAAAAGATCCTATGCCAAATAGAGTAACGACAAAGTAGTATGTCTTAGTCAGGACCCCAGTCCATCACAAAGACAGATGGGAAAGTCACTGGAGGGTGGAGACAGAGTGATGTGAACGGGAGACGCTGGTCTTCCACATTCCTCTGCTTTCTTGCACCTATTGGCCCATACGTGTGTGCACGCACCCACTCTCACCTGACAGAACAATAGTGTACAGTCTGCTCATAAAAGCACCTTTGTAGAAATAAGCTGATCTTTGTCATTCATACTTCTCCAGGCTACTTTGTGAATAGCTCTCTTAGATTGTATTGTTGAATCAAGTTAAAAAAAAAAAGAGTTCCTACCGCTGAAACCGCATTGAAGGCCAAATTAGAAATGTAGTTTTTGTTCTTGTGCATTTCTTTGTATACGACCAATTTTATGATAGCATGGGCATGTTTATACCTGGTGGATCCAATACATAGCTTACCCTATTTTCAGAAAGATCACCTCTTTATTCCTTGAGGTGAAATTATATGAAGCATTTCCTTTCTAATGATGCCAGCTTCCTTCTTAGTTAAATCTGAAAATGTCTTTTTCAGGATCATCTAGGATTTGAGCATGACTACTCCCTTTTAATTTTACAAAGATATAAGAATATATTAAGGTTGATATAGGATAGTAGCCTTGTTAACTTCACCTTAATATTTGCACTTGCGGACATGCTTTTATGCTAAAATTAGCTGCAGAAGCTCAACTTAAATCCTGTTGTTTCTGATTCTTATTCAGAATCTGTTTTCTATGTCACTGGAAGTTCGAATTTGATAGACGCTATCTCTCAAAGGATAAGGAAACTGCTTCCAGTGAGGTCAAAGAGTAATGTGCTCCGAAATACTTTTTAATTTTTAAATTGTTTTAAAAAAGAATTCAAACTTTTTAACATTTACAAAGCTCTTTGGATGACTTCCTCATTCACAGAGGACAACAGAAAAAGCATTCTTATAAATAAAAGGTGTGGGTTTTACACAATTAATCAGGCTTTCGGAGTCAGTTGATAATGTTAAATGACATCAGTTTTGTTAGATTTCCACCAGCATTTTATTGCCTTCATGTTAACAAACTTATGTGGCAATTGATATCATTCAGTTGCCCAGACATACACTTTGCAACCATTTCATCTTGATGAGTGCACTAGGAAATTTTATTGCTTAGTATTAAATATTCTATGAGAGCTTTATTGATTTTTTTTACAAGGTGAATGTTCGATAATTCCTGATTTTAAAGATTTCCGGTCATTTTTGTTAACATCAAAAGAAACAGCTTTCTGGAAACTGTTGGTAGGCTGACAGTAAGTTTATTTATATAGGACCAGCCATCAAAGTGCCTTGGAATGCTTCCAGAAGATGTCCATAAAAGACTGGAGGCCTGTGGCTGTGGGCACCTACCTTTACCTTAATGAAGACAGCTGTCTTATTGGTTTGATGGCTATCAGGCATCCCCATAAAACTTTATTTGAATATAGAATTTAATTGCTCTTGAAAGCGCAGTTTTGGCCGAGTGTGGAGGCTCAATCCTGTAATCCCAGCACTTTGGGAGGCCAGCGTGAGAGGACTGCCGGAGCCCAGGGCTTCAAGACCAGCCTGGGCAACTTGGTGAGACCTTGTCTCTACAATAATAAAAAAAAAGCTGGGCATGGTAGTGCACACCTATAGTTCCAGCTACTTGAAAGGCTGAGGTGGAAGGATCGCCTGAGCCCAGTAGGTCGAGGCTGTGGGGGCCGTGAACGTGTCATTGCACTCCAGAATGGGCAACAGAATGAGACACTCAAAAGAAAAAAAAGAAAGCATGCCCTTGTTACAATACATATCCATTAGGTGTGCATAGTATTGGCCACAAAAAAGGTTAGCCAGCTGAAAATGTAACTGGGGCAAAATCAGTTTAGAGAAACCTCATCGCAGCAGAACATTAGCCAAGTTATGAGCCAAAACTTTAGGACTGGATGATCCCTTCAGTATCTTGTCATAGTAAGCTTAAATTGTTTCTTAAGGAAGTTGTGGCTCTGTTCATAAGTAGTTTCTTAGTCCCCTTCTATGGAATGAGGTCTTCAGGCCCATTTTCTCTTCAGACTTCTCAACTTCACAAAAAGACCTCAGTCCCACTGCCTCTCATGTCAGCTAATGCTATGGCTTTGCCGTAAACCTGATCCACTATCTTTCTTTACTTTACAATAGCTATACTACGAGAAATATCTATAATGACTGACTGTTATTTCCTCTTTTAATCAGGGGTCAAAATACCCAGAACTAATTTTTTTTTAAATTTTTTTTATTATGGTATTATGGGGTACAGTTAGGGGTTAGGCATACAAAATTGCTTCGTTCAGGCACCCTTGATGATAAGAGGTGTCTCCCCATCCCCAGAAAGATATTTATCACCATTAATCCCATC
>CAUYQG010120735.1:0-17140 GCA_963574415.1 Tarsius wallacei | reverse complement strand
AATCCATGAGCATGGGATGTTTTTCCATTTGTGTCATTCTTGAGTAGTTATTCTTTGAGTTTCATTTTGTAATTCTTGTTGTATGTGGTTTTCACTTATCTGGTTACATGTATGCTGAGATATTTCTTTTTGTGTGTGTGTGACAATTGTGAATGGGATTATACTTTTTATTTGATTCTCTGTCTGGTATTGCTGGTGTATAAGAATTCATCTGTCAGCCGGGCTCGATGGCTCAGCCTGTAATCCCGCGCCTTTGGGAGGCTGAGGTGAGTGGATTGCCTGAGCCCACGGGTTCGAGACCCGCCTGGGCAAGCAAGACCTCATCTCTACAATAAATCAAAAAATTAGCCGGGCGTGGTAGCGCGCGCCTATAGTTCCAGCTACTTGGAAGGCTGAGGCGGAAGGATCGCCGGAGCCCAGCAGGTCGAGGTACAAGGAGGATGATACCAAATGAAAATGTGAATCTTTGGAAAGGAATAGAGAGCATTATAAATGTAAAAAAAAAAAAAAAAAGAGTTCAATAGAAAACAACAACTGAAAGACTGCAAAAGCTAAGCAGATATTTCAGTAACTGTCTATTTTGGGGGAGAGAGTGTTTAGAATTCAAATTCTACCAAATTAGAAGGGCTTGGCAAACACCTCATCTTACAACTGAAACTCCAGAAGGAGTAAGATCCACATTCTTGAACTAATATGCCCAGGACTAAGGGCAAAATGGACCCTGCCTAAAACCTTGATCTCACAAGTTCAAGGCAATAGTTTTTATGAGATCAAGGTCATCTGTTAGTTATTTCACTGCTGCTACAACAAAACAACATTCTTCATAAAAACATATCTCATCTTTCTGAAAAAGAGAAATAAATAAAAGTTAATTTAGCAATCTAAAGTTCTATATCCAAGGAAAGTATCTTTCCAAAAAAAGTGATATAAACACATTCTTAAATATGAAAGTTGGATAATTTCAACAATCCTGCACTAGACAGATTGACAAAGGGAATTTGATAAGTACAAGGAGAATGATACCAAATGAAAATGTGAATCTTTGGAAAGGAATAGAGAGCATTATAAATGTAAATATGTAGGCAAATAGAATCACTATTTTTTTCTAGTCTCAATTTTTTAAAAAATTGCAATTGAATATTAAAATTTACAATAGCAATGAATTTGGGGACTTATAACTAAATAAAAATCATAATGTGGTAAGTTGAGTTGTTAGTTTTTTATATGCCATTTGAAATATCATCAAAATAATAAATAGTAATAAATTGAACAAAATATGAACATAGCTGTTACCCTAAAACCTTGAAAACACTTCCCAGAGAAATTTTTAAAATGTAAATAACTGGAGAAATAAAACATATTGATAGTTTTAAAGCAGTAATATCACTAACTTGTCTTTGAGTACATCTTCAACAAAATTCTTTCTTCTTTGGCATAAAAAACTGAAACTTGTCTGAAAATAGAGTATGGTATCTGACTGCAATGGAACTTTATTGAAAGTTTAAAAAAAGATTTCTACAATATTTTTCTAGCTCTGTTTCCCTGGAAATAAAAACTAAATAAGAAAGAAACATCAGCTATATAGTAAATATGATTCCAGATTAGCATATTTCATCTACCTGTGAAGTACTATAAGTACCTGGTGGGAAAGCACTTACTTTAGGCTTTCCTTAGTAAGTTGAATCCTACACATTGGCATATTTCTTGCAGGAATGCTGACTTTTGCTCCTGTGTACATAGGGCTTCTAAAGAAAATCGACCTCACATTTACAGTGAGTATCTTGTTCCCTTTCATCTCAGTTGTCATCACTTGGTAGATCAAAGATAAAAATTCCTAGTGACTATTAGACAGATATAAGTACTACTTTGAATAGGAACACCTGACTCTATCCTGGTGCCAAGTTCTTGCCTACCTAAATCCTGTGCAGACTGGCACTAAGTATTGTCTACATATGCTTTGCATGTCTAAATGAGACATGAATAGGCCTAAGAAGTCTCTCTGGTGGACATTGCTATGCCAATTCTTCTCATATTGATCTGTAAAATTAATCACCAGTCAAACTCCTTGCAGGATTTTCTTATGTAGAGATTCCAAAGCTGATTCTAAATTTTTTATGAAAATGTGAATGACATTAAACAGTCACTAGCCAAAACAAAACTGACAAGGAAGAACACCATTGTAGAATTTACAATACCAGATTTCAACACATATTATAAGGCTATAGTAATCTAAAGAGTGTCACACTGGCATAAGGACAGAAAAAATAGATTAATGGAACAGAGATAGATTCTAGAAATAGACCCACACATATACAAATGATTTTCTACAAAGACACTAAAACAAGTCTATAAGATTAGGAAAGTCTTTACAATCTGTAGATTTTTTGGAAAATGGTATATATACGTATATATTTTCATTTTTAAAAAATGAACCTTAACCTTTAGTTTTCCTTATATATTCAACAGGATCATAAACCTAAATTAAAAGTTAAAACTATCAAGTATTAAGGAAAATATACATGTGATTTTACTTAAGCAAAAATATCTCAAGACACAAATAGTACGAAGTATAAAAGAAAAAAATGGTAAATTGGACTTTGCCAAAATAAAAAGTTCTTCTTATCAGAAAGAGAGAGAATTTTCCTTTTAGTTTGTGGTGTGCCTTTCTGATAAGGAGATATATGTATGCATATATATCTCCAAGATGTTTTATATTTAAAATAAATAATAGATAAAATAAATAATTAAAGAACAAATAATTCAGTAGGAAAAAAGCCAAAGATTTAATAAATACTTCAAAAAAGAAAATGTACAAAAATAAAATAGGAATTTCAAAAAGTTCTCAAGTTCAAAAGTCAAATAAAATGATAGCAAGATGCTACATTGTACTCAAGGATGGCTAAAACTAAAGCTAAAAACAACAATCATAGTCGCAATTACAATAAAAACAAAATGAAAGTATCAATATTGTTCACAAATTAGAACTCTTGCACATCACTGGTGAAAGTGTAAATGCTGCAACCATTTTAGAAATATGTTTTATAGTTTCTTATAATGTTAACATATATCTGGCTCATACCCCAAAATTTCACTCTTAGTACTTATTTTAAAATAATAAAAGTACTTAGATGCTCATAGCAACATTATTCATTATAGTCCACACTAGAAGTGACTCAAATGTTTATTAAGAAGAGAAAGGTTAATAAGAATTGTGCATACAAGAGAATACTACTCAACAGTAGAAAAAAATGAAATACTGATTAATATACACAACAGTTTAGAAGAATCTCAAAAATATGTTGAATAAAGGCAATCAGACACAAAAGAGAGCATAATGAACTATTTTATTTCTATGACATTCTTGATCGGTCATAGAAATGCTCCTTGTCTTGATTAAGTTGGTGGTTACACATTGTCAAAGCTTATTGAACCTTATACTTAAAATGTATGCATTTCATGACATATAAATTATTCCAATTAGAAGACTCTTGGGAATGAAATTAACCTGCATAAGTCTTTTTTTAGCATGAAAAGTTAAATATAATACTTCAAGTTAATATTTTTTAAAAAAACTTGAAATCATGACTCTGTCACTTTCTATGGGGATAAAAACTCTCTATGCTTCAGATATGTTTCATCTGTAAATCACCTATATAAGAGACGTATTTAGAAGATTAGTGAGAGAAAAAGTGCTTGATACTTGGAGCACAGTAGGTAATCATTATAGGTAGCTGCCACTATGATTGTTCTTATTATCACTTTTATCATCATTCATAAATAAAACCAGGTAGAGAACAAAATAGTTTATTAAATATTAAACATATTAAAAGTCCAGGAAAAAAGAGATATATATAGATAGTTATACTGGGGGTGCCAAAAAAAATAGTGTACACATTTTAAGAGACGTTATCTATGTATTACTTTTTGAAGTTTAATTGAATGATGGTAGCAATGTGTAGTATTAAGTTCATTCCAAAGATGGCATTAATCAAATGAATGCTAGCATCACCATAAGACAGGCAGGGCGGTCAAAGGAAATGGCAGAAACACAGTTGTCATTCAAGGAGCGCAAGACCATTTTGAAGTAGTATTTGAAATTCAAGAACATTGTAGAAGCACAATGACAATGGAGGCATGAGTTTGTCACAGAACCTACAACATGCTTAACAATTGCACACATTTGTGATAAGTTTGAGACTCAAGGTACTGTGTGTGATGTGCACCAAGGAAGATCCCAGAGGCCTCACAGAGCAACAAGTCCCTGCAACTCAATGCAATCAGAATTGTCTCCACTCTGATGGCAACCATTTTGAGCACCTCTTTTAATTGCAGAAGTCAAATGTGATTTGTATTCATCTTTTGTTATCAGTATCTATTGAGTATTACAATTTTAATAGTTTCTTACTTTCTGAAAATGTGTATACTTTTTTGGTACCCTCTATAGATATGGGCATAAATACAGATATTTATATCAATGCTGAGTCTAGATTTTTACTTTGGAATTCACATATAGTCTTCTAGGATTCTGGGTGATCTCACTGAATTATATGTTAAATGTCTATGTATATTTACATGCACATTGGGCTAAAGCTTCTTTATTGATATCTCAAAGTTCTTTTAACCTCCTCCAAACATTAATGATGCCTCTTCAAGAATTATCTCTCATGGTGAACTTTTATTCCAAGCGGTTGCTCAGGTTTTGAAAATAAAGCAAAGGACTCCAGAGCAGGGGTCCACAAACCCCGGCCACAGACTGATACCCATCCATGGCCCGCTAGAAACCCTGCAGCAGAGCAGGAGGTGAATAATGGATGAGTGGAACTCCACCTACTATCAGATCAGTGGTGGCATTAGATTTTCATAGGAGCACAAACCCTATTGTGAACTGTTCATGTGAGAAATCTAGGTCGCATCTAATCCCTTCCCTCCTGGCCCCCTGCAAAAGTCGTCTTCTACAAAATAGGTACCTGATGACAAAAGGGGTAAGAACTACTGCCCTAAAGTATATATGTAAACACTAGTGTAACATTCATAGATCTCTTTGCGTTCTTTTTCCTTGTAATTATTTCATCTTTTAGAATTTCATCATCATCTCTTGGAATGAAGGCAAATAAAAAGGAAGAGTTGGAGTTTTCTCAATGTTATTTTGGGCAAAATAATTCTATGTGTTGTGAGCCATATATGAAGAGACAACTAAAAAATGCAAGTAGGAAGCATTTTGAATGCTTATCTTAAAACTATGGTGCTGTGTGATTTTACAGAATTAATATGTGTAGTAACAGACACTGATTCTGATAAGGAAAATGAAATTGGATGTAGAGGTAAAAAGAGCACAACTAAGCAGATCACTTAATCACCAAAATGAAAAGCATTGACATAGACAAATCATCACATCAGAATGGGATTGCTTCCTGAATTTACCACATGAAAAATCTGTGGAAATTAAGGAGGAATTAGCCATCTGTACTTGTTACAATATAGATATAGCTGCATGTGAGAGAGACTAAAAATAACATAATAAACACAGAGAGAGGCTTATCTCTGTCTCACAAATGCCCAATGGCTCTGACTTCAAGTCATCAGAAGCCCACACTAATTCTGTCTATCTCAAGGGCATTACCGTCACCTGCAAGTATCAAGGTGGCACATCACTAGGTCTGCATTCCAACCAGGAAGGACAAAATGGGAAGAGAAGAGAACACCCTTTCCTTTCAAGGACATGACCAGAAGTTATAGGCATCCTTATGCTCACATCTCTTGACCAGAAGTTAGCCACATGCCTCCCTACCTGAGACTAAGAAATGTAGGCTTTATTCTTTTTGGCCAAATGCTTATCTACATTTATCTAAATAGTCTGCAGAATAAGAGAAGAGTGGATATTAGTAGAACAACATATTTAAAACCAGTTATTCCTAATAATCAAAGCTGCAAAAAAGACCAAAAACCTCAAAATACCTTCGAAGATTCCTTGTCCTATATCCATTTTTTTTTCTGAAAGGATTGCATCATTCCTTGCAATTTGTAATGATCATTATCAAAAGCCAGAGGTCATAATTTTCTTTTCCATTTTGGCAGGAAGTATATAGAATTAGTTACAAAAGTGAATATATTTTATAATATTACTTAACAATAAAAGTAATATGTGTAAATAAATAAGCATACATATAAAAACAAAACATTACAAATTTTGCGTGTGTTTGTATAATTGGAAGACTTGTAAGAATGTTTAGAGCCTTTGCATGGTAGGCACTTGGGAAGTTGAGAGTAGGTTTAGTTCACTTAGGAGTTCATTAGATAAGTACTTGATTACAAGCAAAATAAAACAATTAGGGAAGCTTTATAAAAGGAAGAATGGAGATATCAATATGACTAGCATGTAAGTATAGAGTAAAAAGTGGAGAGGTTGACTTGGTCACATTGTGAAGTACCTTCTAACATTTGGCAAGGAGTTTGGCTGTTATTCTGTAGGCAATTGGGAAACATGAGGTGTGTATTACGTTATTAGGTCTTCACTAATTATATACTGAAAGGGAGGCAGCCTGGGTTGATGTAGTTAGAAGGGGGGCTCTTAAAAGTATGAATAACCAGCAATTTTAATGCTTTCAATGCAGGGAAAAGGGGAGTTGTTTATATACTGAGAAAAATATACAGGGCTAGGAGTGAAAATAATCATTTTTCCAAATGTCTAACCTTAATTACTTATTTTTCACAGTTTCAGTATTGCTATCTTTTCCATTTTATAGATTATATGAAACTATAATAAAATATGCATAAAAACACACAAAATATCAAAAGCCATTCAAATTTCATATGCATGAATTATTTGAGTCAATGCTATGATATTACAATAAAGTATGGATAATAGATAATTACATTAAAGTACTGCATTGGACTATTATGATCCTTCTATTTTTATTGTGATACTTGAAAGACAGACACATAGAAGGCCATTGAGTCTTTGGTTCCAATGGTGGCAGTGCAAAAATATCTAAAGCACATTGACCACTAGCAATTTCAGTTCCAAGACATTCAGTCCACTTAGAAAGCTCCACCAGTGTTCTCTACCCTGTGACACATCCTGCAAGTATAGTTACTCTTCCAAAGTATCCTCTGGCAACTTGGATTTTAGGCCTTCAAGGCTCTCATTTGCACAAAAAACTATATGGGTAACCTGACATTGATAGTAAATTATCAAAGACAGTCATTACTGTTCTATTGTTGTTGCTGGAAGTTAAGCCAAAAATGAATGAATTAACTATATTAGCCAGAGAACAAAACCTTTTTTTCAATTATTAGAAGTAATATTTAAACTGGGAATTGGGACACAGAGAATCCACTCCCTGCTTTCCTAACCTGCCTTCCTCATCCCCTAAAAAATTTCCTGGGAGATGAACAATATCCAACTTACATTTACATTAACTTATAACTCTGTCCTGGGATGGCTTTTGATAGTGAAAAAGAGAGGAGAATATTCCAACAGGAAATAAGACAGAAAATACAAACAAACAAACCAACAGAATTTGTTATAGAGAAGCAAGTGCTTTAACTCTCGGCTCCCTCATGTCTTCATGTTATGAGGTGGCTCGAAATGGTTCTAATACTGGCAATTGAGGTGACCATCATGAGGAGGACCAGTTTTATTTCCCCGTTTTTCTGTTTCCCTCATTGCCTTTGAGACCTTCCAGATGCAGAGTTCCACAACTCCTCAGAAGATGGTCCAAAATAAAATGGTCTGCACATGGTCTGGTGTATGATGATGTACTATCGATGCTCTAAAGTGGGAGTTTGCTCCCTTTTCTGAGGCTCACACTCCTTTGAGAATCTGATGGACGCTATAGAAGAAAGCTCACAAAAATTTTCAGTAGAAAATAAAATTGGATATTGTTTGACAAGACCGGTGTGTCTTAAAAAAATTGAATTAGTTGTCAAAATTGAAAACTTGGGAGATTTTCTACAAAAATTTAGATTGCTGTTTTTTCTTTTAAAAATTTAAGAGCACTAACTACACTGGAATAGTGTTGTACATGGCAGCAACTGGCTAAAGTTGAAAGGTTGATGGCCTTTTGGATAAGAAATGCATTCCTCAGTTCATAAGCTCCCTACCACTTTCTATTTTAAAATACCAATTTCATCCATCTATGTTAACCTATCAACTTACGTTGACCTCAGTAGATAGTCTACGAACACTTCCTTATATCACCTCCATAGAAAATAAAAATAATAGCAATTGTGAGATTCAAACTTACACATAATATTTAACAATTTCCAGATATTGTTCTAAGCATTTTACATATTTAAACTCACTTAGTTATCACAGCATCTCTATGAGGTAAGCACTATCTCTATTTCTACTTTAAGATGAGGAAACTGAGGCATGAAAACATTAAATAACTTGCCCAAGCTCACAGTGCTAAGATGTGGTACAGTAAGGTTTCCAGTGCAGGCATTTAGATTGTAGAGGTAGGGATATTAAAATATCCTGAATGCATATATCCATGGATTTTGTCCACATATTCAGAGTAAAGTACTGAGACACTCTTCTTCCTGAGTACTTAAAAATATTGCTTGTATCCTGTGTCAGAGGCCTCTCAGATAATGCTTTAGAAATTCTTTTATTTTTATTTTTATTTTTATTTTTTTTGAGTCGGAGTCTCACTCAGTCGCCCAGACTGGAATGCAGTGGCCGCTCCCGGCCACCACAGCCTCGACCTGCTGGGCTCTGACCATCCTTCCGCCTCAGCCTTTCAAGTAGCTGTAACTACAGGCGCGCGCTACCACGCCCGGCTAATTTTTTGATTTATTGTAGAGATGAGGTCTCACCAAGTTGCGCAGGCGGGTCTTGAACCCGCGGGCTCAGGCAATCCACTCATCTCAGCCTCCCAAAGCGCGGGATTACAGGCTGAGTCACCGAGCCCGGTTTAGAAATTCTTACTTCTAGTTCATCCTTAAATAGGTATTCATGGAAACTGAGTTGTTTCATTATCCTTTTTTATAATGATTGATTAAATCAGAACATGAAAACTGAAACTGTTCAACATTTATACTTCACGACAAGTGATGGCTCATAAGAATTGCTTAAAATGATGATGACAGGTGAGTTAGTGCCAAGTGTCAAGAGCACAGCTTTGTATATCGTGAGACTCTATGGGGTGCAACCCACATGGATGACCTCACAACCTCCTCCCTTCAACCCAGGAAGTCAACCCAGCACTAGAAGTTCAAGGAAGGGTTGTGCTCCTTCTCTCTACATCTCTATTCCTATGACAGGCTTTCCTGGCATCATTGCTTCACAGCCTGTGTCAGCAAGGCCATATCAGGAGTAGGGTCAGATTCATGGGTGTATGGCCTATATAGTCCCATAGGGCCTCCCACTTTAAAAGGGCTCTGTGCTTTGTTTAATGCTCTGCTTTTGCTACCTTGAAAGTATTATTTTTTTAACAAAAGGCCTTCATTTTCACTTTGCACTGGGTCTCACAAATTTTGTACCCAGTCTTGATTAGAAGGCAGCACCTCTTAGGATATTGCTTCAGAACATCAAGGTTTACCTCTTCTATTTTCTAAACAGACAAAACAGAGCCTCCCACACTGCAAGCACTCAGTACACATTTACCAACATATATCAAAAGTAGGCTGCATTTGGCCAGCTGTCTGTAGTTTGCTGACCTCTACTGTACAGTCAGACTGCTCAGATTCAACCCTGATTTCACCACTTATTCTGTAATTTGGGGCAAGTTGCTTAACCTCCCTGAGTTTCAGTTTATTTTTTTGGAAAACTGGATAATAGGAGTGCTTTCCTCACAGGACAGTTGCGAGGATTAAATGAGATAATGCATAAAAGACACGTAACACAGATAAGTACATGGTAACACCATGCAATACTGTAACTATTACTACTATAAGAATTGCTTTACTTTCAGAGCTGTATGCATTGTACAGATGATAGCACAAGATAACTTCATCAATTTTTTTGCTAAATCAGTCCTGAGGGATGAGCAAATTTTTTTTTTTTTTTAAGATCCAAAGTAAACGACTTCTTCCACCTTCCTTTGCAAATATTTCATGGTAGGAAAGTAAAGATTTTTTTTTTCATAGAGAATCTATGCTCACTAAAATTAGCCAACTAGGAGACAAAATACCCAATAGATTATTTTCAAGGGACCTACCATCTTTGAACCTCAGTTTCTCATCTGTAAAGTGAATGGATTGAAATAGAATAATGGTCAAGACCCTATTTCAAGGGCAGAAGTCATGTAGTGTAAATGCTGAGCTCTTAGACTCTGGAACTATGTTTGATTTTAAATCTTATTTCTCCAGTCTGTAACTTTGTGATGCTCAGTGGAGTCTCACAGAGGCTGCTGACTTTCTAGTTCCCAGTGTAAAATATCTACCCACTTTTTTTTCAGGCGTTGAATCCCCCAAGTATAAAATAAGGAATGAACACATTGCCTTGACAACCCAAACATGACTTTGAGTTAAACCTGACATGTTAGAAAAGATTGCTCAGAAATGCTTCCATTTTAATTATATGCTTTGGCAACAGGATTTATTTGCTTCCAAGTTTTCAGATAAGAACAAAAAACAAAATGGTCTAAAACAAATTCTACTCATTCAAAATGTTTAAACCATATATCTGTTCATAGAAGGGATGTTAGTTGGGTGAAATTTCTAGAAGTTAATATCTTGCTTTCTGACTTGAAGACAATGTTCCTTATAATGGACACAGGTTCTAACTGGAGTTTGCAGGGCACGCCAACCAGCAATAACATGTCGTTCCCAACTGAACTACTGTAATAGCCTCCTCAAGAGATTCTGTTTATCTCTTCTTGGGTATCCCCTATAGTCTATTTTTCCATAAAGCCGCACAAGCCAGCTTATAAAACTATACATCAAACCATGCTATTCTCCTGCTTAAATTGCTCCATTAGCACTTAGATAAGATGCAAGCATCTCATCAGGCCACAGTGCTGATGCGATGTGCTTGCCTGACTCCCTACAAAATTTTTCATTCATTTGCCCCTCATTCACTATACTGGTCTTTCTCTATTTCTCTCACAAACCACATTTACCCTAGAGCCCCGCCTGGCTATTTTCTGTGATTGCAACAAACTTTCCTCTGAACTCTGCATGCTTGTCTCCTTATTCTTCAGGGCTCCGCTCAAATATTGCATAACACTTATCACTCTAGGAACTTCTTTTTCTTTGTTAAATGAGTTTATAATTCCCCCCTTCTCTCTCTTTGTTAAATTAGTTTATAGTTTCCCTTGTTTGAAGAAAGTCATCATGAAATAGAAGATTGTCTTTTTCAGCCTAGCACCTAGATCATTGCCTAATGCATGTTAGGTGTTCAATAAATAAATCTTTGTTGAATGAATACATGAGTGAATAAATAAAAATGATTTTTGTGTGTAGTTTGTTTGAAAGAACATGTTTAAACAAGTGACGTAGTGTGCCCGCTCACAATTTTATTACTTAAGTATCAGAAAAAGAGCTGGATGCTTGCTGGAGTAGCCATGTGACTTTCTGTTGTTAAACTCCAGTAAGAAGCTCAGAAGGTTTTTATAATGAGGGAACAACTTTGAAGTAGTAGGATGACTATTTTACTTTTGAAACGATAGACCTCTCAGCACCCTCCCACCCTGCTCCCCAACACACACAAGTGACAGCAAGTCCCTACAGGAAGATGATCAAGACACTATTTACTTACCACCTACAATGTCCCAAGGAATATTCTAGGCACTGGAAATGCAAAAATGAAAAAGTATGGTGCTTCTTCTGGAGAAATGTGTCATCTAGTAGAGGTATAGAGATAGTTCCATAAATAAGCTGCAGCTTGGTAAATTTTCTAATGGAGAATGTTAAAAATGGAGAGAATCTAAGATAGAATAAGTTTGCCAGCAAATTTTACTCCTAACTCTTAATTGGCAAAAGTAATCTCTGTTTTTACTAAGTTTTACTTATGTGAATATGGATCAGATCTTCAGCCTCTCACTGTTCACCTGTAACTTCTTTCACAGTTTCCATCACCATCTTGTGAATCTTTATCTAAGTTTCATTCATTGGCCCTTGTGAGAGATTCTAATACTGAACAGTTAATGCTTGTAAAATTGTCATTACATGTTTTTTCTTTTCCAAATTGAGAAATTAGCCTTAAGAAATTGCAGGGATTATTTTCTAGTCACTTTCATCTTGCTCTTTCATATCTACAAGTTTTAAGTGATTGATCTATCCATGCATGGGCACTATGCTGGGTGCTTTATTTAATCCTTATACCCCAACCCTAAAAGTGAGGTAGTATTTGCATAATCATTTTTTTTCAGCTAAGGCTACTCAGACCCAGAGAGGTACAAGAGCACCCAATGAGTGACAAAGCTGGCTTCCAAAATCCAGCTGGATTCCACTACACAATGATGTTTCCTTGCCAGCTTCCTTTCCTAAGTTTAAATTTTATTCTCCCTCAATTTTCTATGTCTTATCATTGCCTTTATGTTTTTATCTAACTCCATTTGTATCACGTCTTCTAAGGTGATTGGAGATTAGACACAAGCATTTTTAAACCTAAAGTCTAGGGGACTATGGAATTGGTGAACAGGTTGAGAAAGTAGGTTTTATGCCAGCACTCAAAAACCCAAAGTCCTAGGATATAAGGAGGTAACATTGCTGAAGAAACTATACAAGATATAAGAGAATTTAGAAGTGAATAAAGACAATTGGAGATCATGCATCCTTATTAAAGTGACATTGTCAGACAAATGAATCAATCGTGGTTAAATCTTTTGAATGTTCAAGGAAAGATGGAAATCTTGATTCTTATGACAAATTTTTAATTTTAAAATGGTGGTCAATAATGCAAATATTTTTTAACAAAGTATAAACAAAAGATTCCTGAAGACTGAGTTTAAACATTAGGCCTGGGGGATGTTTTCTACAATCCATTCTCTCTTTCTGATTTGTTTCAAGCAAACAATCTGAGGGTACTGTGCCACTCTCATAGCTCGAGAGGAATCAGAAAGACAGGAAAATAGCAAAAGGGTGATTGGGAGATGAGGTTCTTGAGCAAGAAGACAAGTGCTGAAGGAGCAGAAAGGAAAGGACATGTAAATGTGGCAGTCCAAGGTGAGTACAGAAATGTCAATGGTTTTGTAAAGTGACTTTACAAGACTAACTTAAGATATGTGTGAAAAACAAAGAATGCACCCTGTAGTATGTTCCTAATGAATGTACTGGCAATGGACTACTGCTAGGTTGGAGCCAGGTGAAGTAGTTAAAGCCTGGTGTAAATGATCCGTTTATGATCATAGCCTTTCATACACTCATTTGGAATCTCTTTTCTATCTCTTTTTTTGATAGAGCATTTGGTCAGCAAGCCAAATACTGGTGAATTGGCATTCTAAAGCTCACATTGCATGATAAATTTTGCAATTTTTTTTTTTTTTTTTTTTTTCGAGTTGGAGTCTCTCACTCTGTCATCCAGACTGGAGTGCAGTGGCCGCTCCCGGCCACCGCAGCCTCGACCTGCTGGGCTCCGGCGATCCTTCCACCTCAGCCTTCCAAGTAGCTGGAACTACAGGCGTGCGCTACCACACCCGGCTAATTTTTTGATTTTTATTGTAGAGATGAGGTCTCACCAAGTTGCCAAGGCGGGTCTCGAACCCGCGGGCTCAGCTATTCCACTCACCTCAGCCTCCCAAGGTGCGGGATTACAGGCTGAGTCACCGAGCCCGGCGAGGGCAACTTTTTAATAAGAATGTTTCAAGCATGTTTAACTATTAAAAGGCTGATTAAAAGTTATTTAGCATATTACATATAATAAGATGTATAAACATAGAATATTTCATTTTATTAATTTTTAAATTCTTTCATTTTTTTTAAATTGAAGTCACTCCATCGCCCCGGCTGGAGTACAGTGGCATGCTCATGGCCACCACAGCATCAACCTACTGGGCTCTGGTGATCCTTCTGGCTCAGCCTTCCAAGTAGGTGGAACTACAGGCGTGCGCTACTGCGCCTGGCTAAGTCTTTTTTTCTTTTTTGACTTATTGTAGAGATGAGGGCTCACCAAATTGCCCAGGCTGGTGTCTAAGCCGTGGGCTCAGGCAATCCATTTGCCTCGGCTTCCCAAAGTGCTGGGATTACAGGCTGAGCCATCGAGCCTGGCCCCTTCATTTTAATAAACATTAAAAGTATCTGAGATTCTGCTTGAAATTGAAAATATAAGCTTTCCATATCAAAATATTTGAGAAATTGACTATTTATTTGATGGCCATCTTAATGATTGCTTCAGTTTTGAAAACAGAATTGGCAAGTATGGAACAGATGTTATGAGTATTTCTTAAGTTAATATATAGTAATACTAACAATAATAAGATCATATTTTGAGTGAAGTACTTTGCTAAATATTTAATTAAATTACCTTATGTAATCCTCACACAAAATATTTTGTCATTTTCATAATTTAGGTTTAAAAAATGAGTCACAGAGTAATTTAGTTATATGCAATGTTTCAAGTTCATGATTGATGTGACTGCATTCAACACATTTGCAGATGGGCAAGTACAGGTGAGTATGTGTAATCACATATGTGTTTATGGAGAAAGTGACATGGAAAAGGGGAAGCACAGGATCATGAAAGAGAGATAGGAAGGAGTCATGTCATAGAAAGTCTTATATATTATTCTAAGAGCTTAAAATATATCCTGTATTCCTGTACTAAATCTGCAGCCCCTGCAATTTTGATTCGGTAAATCTGTGAGGGCCTTCGGTGTAGACATTTTTAAAAATATACATAAATAAAATACTGTGCATACATTTTAAAATACATATTGTCTTGAAAGAACAGACAATCATTTAATAATAAAAAGTTTTAAGCACAAGTGTAACATGACTAAAGTTGCACTTTAGAAAATTCATTTTTGAAAAAATATATGGAACATTCTTTGGAAAGGAATATATTGTAATTCAATAAATGATGCAGTCTTCAAATAAGGTAAAGACAGTGGCAGAGAGAATAGAAATTAAGGGAATGATTTGATTATATTAATGGAGGAAAATTAGTGGTTAAGAATATTAGCTTGGGTTAGGTTGCTGCTCTCCCAAGAGAGCTCTCCATCAGAGCAGAATCATGGACATTAAGTTTTGGTTCCTTTATTTGTGAGTTAAAGACTGTAAGTTACTACTCTTGGAGAATACTAAGTAATATCTTGAACAGATCATCTACGAGAGAATGTTAGGATTCACTACAGAAATGACAGGAAACACTAGTAGTAAGCAAGGAGAGGGATCAGGAAGCTTGCTTAGCCAGGAACTAGCTGAGAGCAAGGAGAAGCTCATGGACCTCGGAAAAAAGTAATAGAGAAACACCCTGGACTCCACATGCCAAAATGGGTTTTTATAATTCTGGCTGCAAGAGAAACCCTCAACCCACCAGGGCCTCGGGCCTGACATACAGAACTCTCTAAAGATTGTACAAAGACATTGCTCCAGGAAGGAGACACACACAGAATCCTACAAAAATACAAGCCTAGAGGACCATCAGCTGGATGCCATTATGAAAGCCTGGATACTGGGGATCTACAGGCATAGTTACTGCTAGTACACTGCTCCAAGGAGAGAAAGGGAAGAACAGGGGTTCCCACACACCACTAGGAAAGTCACTACTACCCTGCTTTGGGCTGCCGTTGAGACTGAGACACAAGAAGACTCCACTCACCACAAATTATTTCCCACACTGCTTACCTGGCAGGGGTCTCACCCTCTGTGGTCCGAGATCCAAGGTGCCATTTAGAGAGTCTAATGCTGGACTATAGCCCATCCCCAAGCTGAGTTCATGATAACACAACTGCAACAACCATTTGTGAGTGGCTGAAGTTACAAATTGAGTAAACATTACATTGCCTGACTTCAAATTATAATGAAAGGCTATAGTAATCAAAACAGCATACTACTGGTATGAAAATAGCCAGAGAAGAGACAAGGAAGACCAAGCTCTTCTAAGCACACTTACAACAATATCCAACACTCTGCTACAGGTGGCTATGTGTCTGTCAACTAGCCTGCGGGTTGCTCTACTTCTGGTATAGCCATCACTTACCCCACACAAGCTTCCCAGTCCACCGCTTACACTATAATCGTCTATGAAAGACACCTGAAGGCGCAAGAATTGACACTCCAGTGCCCACTAACACTAGAGCCCGCATAAACTGTTTTAGGAGCCAAAGACAGGCACACTCAGTTCACTGTTGCTACCATAGGGGCCTAAAGACTGGCTCAGATATCACTGACCCTATGTACTGTCAAAGAAGTCATACAAAGTTCACGCTACTGATACACCCAAAATTAAAGTCAGATTACTCTATGCAACCAACAACGTGTATACATCTTCAGGAAAAAAAAAAAAATCTCCCTTACAAAAGCAATTTCAAAAACTTGCAATAAGAGGCTTCTATGCCAGATGCAAAAATATCAATGAAAGGATAAAAAAAGCAGAGAAATATGACAATATCAAAGCACCACCATAATTGTCTGGCAACAGATTCCAATAAAAAATAATTCCTTGAAATTCTAGATAAATAATTCAAGATATTGAATTTAAATGAGCCCAATGACATGAAAGGGAAATCTGAAAACCAATAAAAAGAAATCAGAAAATAAGGATATGGATGAGAAATTTACCAAGGAGGCATAAATCTTAAAATCCAAACTAAACTAAAAGAAAACAAAACATTAAAAAAAATGTGGAACTAAAAACATAATTAGAGAAATGCAAAATGCATTCAACTTCTTCAATAATAGACTAGGCTAACCAGAAGAAAAAATCTTAGAATTTAAACACAGGTCATTTGAAAAAATCTAATAAGTCAAAAATAAGGAAAAAAGAATAAGAAAGAATGAACGCAGACTTAAAGATGTCTGCAACTACATAAAGTGTCTGAATTTACAAATTAAGTGAATAAAAGCAAAGCTGTAGGCATCACATTGCCTGACTTCAAATTACACTTAAAAAGGTATAGTAAGCAAAACAGTATTCTACTGGTCTGAAAATAGCCAGAGAAGAGACAAGGAAGACCAAGCTCTTCTAAGCACACTTACAACAATCACCTTTAACAGGAATAAGGAGGTTTTTAAAAGAAGCTGCTTTGGCAGA